>VRLP01004068.1:0-54086 GCA_009660295.1 Lophius piscatorius
TTGTTATCTTTAATCTTTACATCTTTTGATTTGTAAAAAAAAAATAGTGATTGAGTGTTCCACAAACACCGCCTTTTTTATTCTGAACACATTCCACCCCCCCCCCCCCCCCCCCCCCGCGCATCTAACTTGCCCAAGCAAGATCAGATTGGAAGTTCAGAATTGGCATATGCAACTAATTTTCTTAAACTTTTAATGAGCAAGTCGAGTCAACAATAAGGTTATCTTTTCCAGAGTAACATGTTAACAACGTGAAAATGCAATCGTTATCCCACCGAGATGAGGTCACAGGCAGCACTTGTATTTGAAGCAGGAGGGAAAATCCCTGAAGAGGGCGGAGAAAAGAAGAAAAACATCCATGGCACAGGTCACCGTTACTAGATAATCGTTTTCGTCCAAAACTTGGACTACAGACAGCAAATGTGACACATCCCCTCAAAAATTAAGCAATCAATTACTTATATTCAAGGTTTATGATATTATGTAGTTTCATGATATGATATGTGATATAAATTAATACATTTTTTGTTTTGCGGTGGGATAAAATCCGGTGTTGGTGAGTCTTTAGGGCTTTAGTGTGTGTGTCTTTGGGACAAGTTTCCTATACATAAACTGGAATGTTAACGACTTAAGTTTTTCGTCTGGTGTGCCAAATCTTTCAGGCTACTGCAAAAGTTTGACTTCCCCTCCATGCGATTCTCTCTCTTCTTCTTGGGCTACGAGGACAAAAAGGAGATTCCTACAAATGTGGAGGACAGGACCTCTTGGACCTTTTCTAGGAGAGCCACCATTGAGCTGACACAGTAAGGGTCACTGTCTGACTATAAGTTTTATCGTTTGTACAACAAAATTATTTGGACGGAGGGACAGACCAGAACCTTTTGTGGTAAAAATTTATGTTTTTTTTGGTATTTGTATTCCACATTCCTACCATTATAATATAAACCTCTTCAGTTTTCAACAATTTCACAGTAACCTGGAGAAACTACAATCAGAAAAATATGTGATGACTTTGAGCCTTTTTCTTCTTCTAATACTCCTTCTTCCCTCCTGTCAGCAACTGGGGCTCAGAATCTGATGAGAGCCAGTCTTATCACAACGGAAACTCAGATCCACGTGGGTTTGGTAAGATTTCCGCCCTTCTGTTTTACAATTCTACAGCAAAGAAGAAATAAGGTTGTTGTGGAGGTGGAGTTCAACACTTTGTAATTCCAAAAGAAAAGGTTCTTGTGTTGAGAGTGACAATCTCTAGGCTCCTCAGGTTTCAATTGGATTCTGGAGTGCTCTGATGTGGTATTAAACCATCAGTTACTCTTCAAACTGAAAGTTAATTTTCTACTTGCAACTATTCAAATCTGACACATTTAGAATGATCCATCCACAGATCCATTTGTTCCAAATGTCATCTCATGCTCAGCCATCATCACCAATGCTACCTTCAATTCAAATATTTATTTATTTGCCCTTGAGTGCGAGTAACCTTTATCCAGTTTTTTGTGAGCATATCAGTTCGCTGAATGTCAACCATGCATACACTGATTTCTGATTTTATTTGTGTAAGTTTCTTTTGTCACAGACAGTAAAAGGTCGTACCTGTAAGACCACTCGTGGTGTTTGAACCAGCTTCAAAACCACGCTAGAAGAGGATTCTTCACCTAAGAAAGATGCTTTGAATTTGAGAATATCAGGATCGTTGTGTTACACAGCCAAAATCAAATTTTTTATACATTAACGCAACAAGATTTGAGTCATTTCAGCCTGATATTGTGAGCACACGAAAGTAGTCTAACGTATTCAGCACCTGTGACAGTTGGTGATTGTGGGGTTTCCTCTTGCCCTCCTCCACCGGGAATGGAAAGCTGGGTGAAAAGGGACATTGATGACATACAATTGTGATATGTGTAAATTTAGAGTGGAGTTTTAATCAACAATCTGTCTACATTACATCTGACAGGACACATCGGTATTGCTGTTCCTGATGTCTATAAAGCATGCGAAATGTTTGAAAATCAAGGTGTCACATTTGTCAAGAAGCCCAATGATGGTAAGACGTGTGTAAGTTTTTGTGAATATAAGAGTCAAAGATGAAACAAACTGAAATCTTCTTGAATTAATCGAAATCCCCAAAGACTATTGTTTTTGCGTTTATCGAATTCATGCTAAAACTTTCTGGCTAATCCCATCTGTGCATTAACTATACAATAAAGCACACCATCTGATTTCCTTTATCTATGTTAGAAAAGTTTCTCTTCAGTGTAGTATAATTGTGTTACAGCAATACGATCGGACGATATTTGTGGAAAGCTACGTTTAAATATATATTTGTGCATTTTTCGAGTTTTTCGTGAAGTTTCATAAATTTTATTTTGCACCTCTCTCATCCCTGGTTTTGTTCTCAGGTAAAATGAAAGGCTTGGCTTTCATTCAGGACCCTGATGGTTACTGGATTGAGATCCTGAGTCCAAACAACATGGTGTCCATTACCTCCTAAAAAAGAAAAAAAATCAACACGCTATCTGCATAAAGGCCAGAACTGCTGTAGCTTCACTGAGCGAGGAGGAACATTTAGGATTGAGCAAAGAATTTAAACGGACGTTAAACGGAGGCAAAATGGAGAGGGATCCGTTGCGTACAATCGGTGCTTCGGACTGATGAACAAATGGAGAACCAAAATTATTTCTACCAATAGCAGCTATGATGGGGAACTGTAGAGTTTGTGTTCCATCGTGGGTCTATATGTGTCTTAAGGAAGTCCTGCAGGAATAAAGCAGTGTCACTTTATAATAAATATGAGAGCCACAGTTGACATGGATTTGTGATTTATTTCTGAGACGCTTCGAAATTTAGCAAGACCGCAAAATGTGGCAGCAAAGATCATTGTAAGCAGCAATATACTGTAGGGACCTGGTCCTGATTTGTAGTTAATGCAATGAAAAATGGGATTTAATTTGCGTGGTTCCTATGTCAATCCACATTGTATATTTGTTTTTTGGTACATTACATCATTACTCAACAGTGTTCAGTAACCAAATGACCGAAAAGTATTAAATATCTCAATGGGTTTTTTCCACATGCAACACAAAAGGCTACGTTCACTGACTACTGCAGTCTACATGTGAGTTATCCCTTACATAGCGTCCCTAACAAGAGCACACATTTGCAAATCAGATGGTGTTAAAACTCTTCTAGCCCACAGAGACTCATTCAAGCAGTTGTTACCCAAAGTTCAGATACATTCTAAATTTACTCATAGCTTCCGTGACTACACTCCCTGATACTCAGGGGCTGCTCTGCTTCCTTCTGAGCTGTAAACCTACAGACGGAAGTGCTGAAGATCAAGAAATCCTACAGTAAAACAAATTCCGCCACGGCTTGGTTTGAGAAGTCGGGGAAAATTCCATCAAGGACTTGAGAACACTTTCCTTACTTCCAACATTCATCTTCGAAGGGGCCCAACACATTATTGTGAATATGTTAAAAAATAATTTGCACGCTTGCTATAATTTCTTCTTTGGGTTGCTCACTTTATGTTGCCACAGCAGATCATCTATTTCCATCTTAAATGTATTATTATTATTATTATTATTATTATCTTGCCCTGTCCATCCTGATTTTTCAGTTCCAGCATTGATGATGAGTTTGAACATAGAATAAGGCGTGCGTGTTAAAAGAATAGTGCCTACAGTGGTAGAGTTTCGATTTAAAGACCGTATGCTGAGAGCATTTAAAGGCAGACAGTTAAAGATAGATACTGTTAATTTCTCTCTAAATCTGAATAAACGTGGTAAAGATAGATTCCTCTCTCTTCATTCTCAATTATTGCACAAGAAAATAGTGACCAACTTGATGTCGGTCTTGGCACGATTTATTGTCTTACGATCTCTTGAGCCTTTTATGATGAGTTTGACACATTTACCTCTAATGTAATTGATTAATTCATAGATTGTATTTTTGTAATAATTCCAATGATAGTGTGTGAGACTATTGCATGGTCTTGGAATAAAAGTGACCTTACTGTATTTTTAACATTTTTCGTGGAACACATGGAGAGAAAAATCATCAAAAATTCATACAAATCCGTCCATGAATTTATACGGGAAAAAAATCCCAAACTGCCGTAAATATCACTGTAGTTAAGAAAACGTTAAGGTCAACAAAATATAATCATCCCTAGGATATGTCAAAACCTACTTCTAGGAAACTTTTCATAATATCTATTTGTATTAGTTTTTCCATAATGTTCCTAAAAATCCAACAAAGGTAAAAAAAAAAAAACCTTGCGAGATGTTATTTACTCCTAACAGAGTTAACTAGTGGGGTTGGGCAATTCGTTATTGCAGTTCACCAAAAAAAATGTATTAATTTTATTTAATTAAATAGATCTCTAGCTAGACTGCCTTCATAAAGGATTTATTAATTGTTTACAATCTAGTTATAAAGTAAGTTTTAAACATTTTATAGTTCATTTATAAACATGTATAAGTAATTTAATTTTTCATTTTTAAATACAAATATCAAAATTGAGATACAAGGCCTTCCTTTACACGACCAAAGAGGAATTATAGAAATTTTACAAAATCGTTTAATTTTCGTTTGCTAATTTGAATATGAAAAACTTAATTAACAAGGATACAAAAAATGAAAAAAGGGCCGGTTTTTTTTTGTTTTATGAAACTGGATATTGTAATTTACGCGGCACCAGTGAGGACGGTGCTGCAACGAATGGATGAGGAGAGTGGGTGAGGAGAATGGGTGAGGAGAGTGGGTGAGGAGAGTGGGTGAGGAGAATGGATGAGGAGAATGGATGAGGAGAATGGGTGGCACGAGTGTGCCTGAGGGAAATTGACGTGACTGCAGAAAAGCTCGTATATTTCAGGTAAGAAATGTCACCTACCACTAACAGTAACTTTAATGCAGGGCGACAGTCTCTAAAGCCCGTTAGCTTAGCCCCGCTGGGTAAGTGGGGCTGTTTATCGACAGAAGTCTGCCTTAAAGACTGTAACCTCATTTAAATATTAGACATTTAGAGACGTGTCCCTCTTAGTGGCCACAGAAGAATGTTCATTGTGAAAGGTTTGTGGGAAAACATTAACGGTTACTTGACTAAAAAACTTTCTTGACAGGTGTCAGCTCAAAGTCTCAAAGTCTGTACATCATTGATGACACAAACGTGGCCTTGTTTCCTGGACCCATTGGACCTTACTCCGAGGAACCACTACATTGTTAGGATGAGGAAACCACATCAGCTTCCAATATAACGGGCCAACACTTCAACACTTCGCATCAGTTACAAGATGAACTTCTCAGGCAACCTCATGATGCTTCCCAGCCACTAGACCCGCGTTCTCCGAAACTTTTCAAAAGTAAGGTTAACCTAAATCACTGAAGGTGAGATAATTTTTTTTCTTGAGAATTTTCCAATTTGGGATCAATAAAGTACATTCATTTATCTTTCTGTCCAGCTTCGTACAGAAGATGAAAAAAGTACTTTTCGTTAATAAACGACTGCAGATCACACTTATGAAATTCCAAAGCCTTGGTTATAAGACTTAAAACTGACTTTGTTGTTGGACCTGGAAATAATATGTAATGAAATGAAGGGGGCACTCTGTTCGGCCTCAAAGCAATTATTATCATTAAAAGTGTCTTAACTGTTTTTGTCATTCTTCTAAAATGGTCTTCCAGGTCAGTGTTCCTCGCTGAGGTGGTCAGTGGGAGGTCGCCACCATTTTGCTGGAGTCTCCTCTATGGTATTGGTATTGGTATAGGAATTACATTTTGGAGTCAGAGGGAACCACAGGTATCTTTGAAGTCTTGACTTAAGTGAATGAAAATTAAATGATACATTAAATATTACATAATTACCCATGTCTGAACCCATATATTATTTATACATAGAAATATAAATATATTTACTTTTTTAATGGTTTACACTCTCACTCCTCACTCCAAAGGATCACACTACTGGAAACAAAATGCATGAAAGATTCTTGCTATACAAGAACAGGAATTTCAGGGCTCAAAAAGAAGGAGAATGAGGTAAACGTAAGCAATCATGATAATATTTTGCGTCTTATAACCTTATATTTTCTTTTAATGTGATAATATAATAGTATAAGTATCCCTGATCCAACTTAGTGGCATTCATAAAGAAAATGCCTTACTTTTTTTTTTGTTGTCAGTTGTGGTTTTCCCCCTTTTTAAATCTCTCAAATGTTAGACCGTACAACTTCATTTTACCGTTACAATTAATCACAGGTATTTATCAAAGCATTTGTTTAAGACTCCATGCTGCAATGATAACTGTAACAAAGAATAGTTTTAAAGCATTGAAGATGTGTATTAAGAAAACACCGTAACCCAATCAATATAAGACAGAAGGGGACACAAGCCTAGAATTCCTGTTTTTCTCATTTCATTTTTAGAGCTTATCGAGCAGCCGGTCTTCACAGAGTGTTGCTGAAGCATTATTGGCTGCAAAACATTCATGGATCAGTGGAAGAAGAAGTCAGTGCCTTGTGCAAAATGTAGAGGGAACACTGAAGGCACCAGCATGGTTGAAACTAATAATAATAATAAATTGGACTTATATAGCGCCTTTATATGAACCCAAAGACGCTTGACAAAGAGGGTAGTCAAAAACATACTAATAAATAAACATTAAAAGGAGGGATGTGTAGAGGGGACATTGAGATCGTAGGCCTTTAAGAACAGGTGGTGCTTGAGGAGTTTTTTGAAAATGTCCAATGTTGCAGAATTCCTGATTTCAGTAGGGAGAGAGTTCCAGAGGGCGGGGGCTGTAACGCTGAAGGCTCTGTCGCCGAATGTTCGCAGCCTGGTGTGGGGGGGTGGAGAGCAGACCAGTGTCGGAGGAGCGAAGCCTCAGAAAAGGAGGTGAGAAAAAGTGAAGTACTGGGGGTCAAGGGCATGGAGGGATTTGTAAGTGAACAGGAACAGTTTATACTTGATGCGTGATTTGATAGGAAGCCGGTGAAGGTGGATGAGAGTGGAGGTGATATGCTGCCAGGGCCTGGTGTGGGTGAGAACCCTGGCAGCTGAGTTTTGGACATACTGGAGCCGGTCCAGGGCTTTTCTGGGTACCCCGAACAGAACCCCATTACAGTAATCCAGACGGGAGGTGATGAAGGCGTGTATGAAGGACTCTACAACAGAGTCAGAGAATGATGCCAAAATCATTCAAATTCAATTTTCCCTTTTCCGTCTACTCCATACCCCAGAGTAACCAAGCAAAAACAGAATTTTCGAAATGTTAGCAAAAGAAAAACTGAAATATCACATTGATGTAAGTTTAGAGACACTTTCATCCGTATACAGTCTAAGCAGCATTGGCAGTGATTACAGCCTCCAGTCATCTTGGAGATGACCTGACAAGTTTGCACACCTGGTTTTGGGGAATTTTCTGATTATTCTCTTCAGATCCTCTCAGGTTCTGTCAGGTTGGATGAGTACTGTTGGTGAACAGCCAGTTTCAGGCCTCTCCCAAGACGTTTTTGCTTTATTATGTGGTATGAAATGTATTTTGATGAGTGAATAATTAATCAAACAATTTAGCGTAAGCATGAAGAGGTATGAACATTTTCTGTATGCACTTACCTGTATGTTCTTTTTGAGTATGTTTTATTTATTCCAAAATTTTGGTAAGAGGTTCTTGTACTGGAACTGATTCAATACTGTAAAGTAGTTCAGTAGACTTGTTCAGTGTCATACATTTTTCTGGGTTATGTTTATAAGGTGGACCAATTATTTGAATCTTCACAACAGTAGGTTTATTTCACCTGGAATTCTGTGAGCATTCCGTGACTCAACCACCCTTGTTTGGTCTATCTGGCACAACATGCTTGTCAGGTTGGACACACAATATTTCAAGGCTGTCATCCATGTCAAGTACTACTTGATCCACCATCTGCAGAAGGGCTGTCTTCAGAGGATAGTTAATTTGATTTTTTACATAAGGCCAGATTCGTTCGACAGTGTGATTCAAAACAAAAATCGGTTATCTGTTAATTTCTACTTTATGGTTCATAAAAAAAAATACGTTCCATTTGGGAACAGTGGTCTTAATGCAGATTTCAAACTAAATCTATAAATAGACCATCTCCGCAGGCTTACACATTAACATGGAAATTTTCATACTGACCACCTCATTGATATTATGTACACTACGCAGAGATGGTACTTACACGGTTTTACCAGTAACTCTGCTTTAGGACCATTTTCCCGAATGAACCAAAATAATAAATTATAAACCATGCTCATCACACAACTAGACAGTACGAAAATAATTGTAATGTGTGCGACAAAACAAAGGTATGACGTTGATTCAGAAGTCTGTAAGTAAGGCTGTCTTTCCTGGTTGTTTAGCTGTTGTCCTCTCATCTGGCGATGGGATGACAACAGCTCCTGCATGAAGAGTGTAAGATAAAACTCCTTGCCATGGTCAACTCGCACCTGGTCCCACATACCATAAGCAAGCACTGCAGGCTTGGGTATATTGACCCAATAAAATATTCATTTCAAGATAGATTTAAGCAGTTACCTTTAAATCACATTCTAATATGAGGTTATAGCCACATGTTTGCAATATACAACTATTTCAAAGGCATAACGGATAATCAAATTTGGGGAATAATACCTGCAAATCTCTAAAGTAAAAGACTGGTCAGGTGTAGCACAAGGCAATACGGACAAAATGAATTACATATTTGAATAAATACCTCGATATACTTGCTGTTGCTTTCATGAGACATTTATTCACAAGATAATTTAGGGTATTACCTGAAAACTTCTGCATAGATGATAAGGTTGTTCTTAATAGGTATCGTAGAGTGGGCAACAACTTTTTTGCTAAAGCCATCAATGGCTATAACATGGGTAACCCAAAAATTTACAATTTTCATTCTGATCCATATGAAGCTTGTGACCCATGTAATCAGGTTTATATGGTACAGGGTTTAGATTGTGGGTAGCCTGAAAGAGGCTGGAAAATTATGGAATTATTTAATAGTTTATGGAAACCCATTAGTCCTATATACAGGGCATGGTATGCAGGTTATTTAAAAGTAACAATGCCTATTTGGGTTTTCCCTGTCAAATGGAGAAAAAAAAGACAATAAGAAAGTAAAATAAGACATTTGGTTTGGTTATAATCTTTATATAAAAGATTTTAATTTTAAGAGGCAAAATAAATACAACCAAAAAACACACACTATCCCATAATTATACATACATTCTACAGATATGATGTTGAATATCAAGGTGGTGGCAGTTTCATACTTGGCGTCTTGCTTCATGGTAAGGTTGATGCATGGTTCTGAGCACGGATCCATTTCGTGTCTCTGCTGCATGCACTCCTTTTTTGGCAAGATACCCTTTCATCATTTGTATTTTGCGCTTTGGTGTCGAGTAAACAACAACATCCGGTCTCATGAAACCTTAAAACGAACCTTTTTTCCTTTGTGTAGTCTGGTTATTTCGTTTGTTTAAATTAGCAAACCAAAATCATGCCAATTTTTTAAATTTCAATAATTCCTCTTTGATTTTGAAACGGAAAAACGCCTTTTTTAAACAAAAAAAAATAAAAAAAATTACCACTCGTTTTTTGTTTTATAATATTGGTTTATGAAATGAAAAACGAAATACCAAAACATACACGGACCTATTTGGCAACATCAAATTTACTGCAGCGCTTTCTTTTCTGATTAAACAGTGAATATAATTGTACGTTCAATATTTGTCTAACGAGTTATAGCAGCTCATTACTGATTTGTTAAGACTTTATAACTTCATTAGTAGAGTTGTTACAAACCATAATTAAGGGTTGTTAAACTGTAAATAAGAACCAAGTTTACAGCTTAAGTAAACATGTTTGCCTTAAATACTACAAATGTACTAATTAAATAAATAAATTAAGTACCTGCAAAATATTCCAAACCGGTCTTTTGAAGAATTTCTTAACTCTCTCAGCCACTATTTGAGATATTTTGCTAGTATAAAATTCAAAATAAGCATATATTCATAAAAAGCTATGGATTTGATATTACAGCATTGATTATGTTTGACTTACTGAAAATATAGATGGATTGTCATGAAATTGGTGAAAGGTGTTTAGAGAATGAGACCTTCTTTGTTAACACCCTCACCTTTTCCCTGGTAACAGCACTAGCTTGACACTTATTATCTTTAATGCACAAAAGAATGTGAAAAATTACTAGATTATATACAATCACTAATATTCAAAAAGAGGGGCACTTCCTGGACTCAAAATAATTTGATTTTGTGGTAGATTTTTAGAATATACTGTATGTACACATGACATTTCAATGAATACAGAATGAATTAGATACACTCTAAAATCACTTTAAACAGTGTGCTCTATATAGTTTTAAATGGGCCCATACTGTCGTCACTCACGCATCCAAGGATAATTCTACACCAACAAGAGGTTTGGTTAACCTCTTGTTATATAACCTCTTGTTATATGAAAAAGATTTTAAAAAAAATTACAAATAAATCTGATTATAGCTATGGCTTGTTATAGAATGTCATCCTATTTGTAAAAACCCATTTAAAACTATTGTTGCTGCGCTGGCAAAAGCAAACTTTGTCTGTCTGACTTTGTTTCTTTACAAGGCCCACGCTGAGCAGCCAAATAGCTACAAAGTTGCCCTTGCAATAACTTATGTTGAAATTATATATATTTTTTGAAACAAAATCTCATTTGATTCAACGATCCCTGTTGCTTTCATCATATTAATGCATTTTGTATTTTAATTCTCAACGCTTCCCGTTCTGTTACCTCTTCAATCAGAACTTGAAGAAATAATTTAATGTTTGGTTGCACTTCACCACTTTTATAAGTCTCTGGTTTTTGAATGTATCTGTGATCAATTGGATTTGTGATTCTCATATTCCTATAATGAAGTGTTGTTTGCCACAAATAACCTTATGAGTGGAGGAGCAGAAAAATATCATTTTTTGGTAAAAAAAAAATATCATTTTTTGGTAACTTAACGTAGTGTGTCTTATAGCAGACATTCAAGTTGACAATACATGAATACAGGGAGGGATGAATTTTGATGCCTCAAATCCCAAATAAATTACAAGAAATTTCCAAAGACAATGGAAGATCACCAAAATTAGCCATAACATTAAAGCCATCTCATGTCGGTCACCTGTTTGATGCCAAAGCCGCTCTACAATGTGCATTTTTGGCCATTTGTGTTTCCGCTGCCCCTTTTGTTGTGGTCAACATGGGCAAGCATTCATTCCCCCATTCAACGAGCCTTGGGTGCCATCGACCTGTCGCCGGTTCACCATTTGTCATTACTATGACCACTTTGGTACGTAAAACCACAGTAGACTGGGAACATTGTTTAGGCACGTTTCATTAAGGGAAAAAATCTAGGACATCAAAATGTAGGCTATAAAACACAGTCTACATTTCTATTAGAGAGCAAAACATTATACAGCAGATAAGTAAAATAAATAAACATAAATAACAAGATTTATCCAGCCTACCACACTCGGTACAAAGTGTATAACAAGAAGTGATGTAATGGAGCGATAGACTACTTTATCAGAGATACAAAGACTCATCAGTGGCTTCTTAGGGTTTTTTTTCATGCAAAACCTAATTTCTTTTCAAGATGAGGGATGCTAGAAAGATCTTTGAGTGAGATAATGTATAAAGGAGAACTCGGAACAAGACTTGCAGTTCTGGAGATGCTCTGACCCAGTCTTCTGGCGATCACAATTTGCCCCTTGTCAAAGTTGCACGGATCCTTAAGCTTGTCCCTTTTTTCCTGCTCCCATCAACTTTGGGACAAAGTTTTGTTTGGGGGTAAACTCTTCCAGTGGACATTATTTTCCACTCTAATACCACACTGCTCCACAAGAATGAAAGAATGATGTCAACAACCTCAGATGACTCCTGACAACGACAGTATGATGATGATGGATTTACCCTTTTAAGCACTCTTTACCTCAAATACCCACATCTCATGAAAAGTCATGAGACATTGTATACTTCTGGTCATATCTTCGATGGGCTGGAACAACTGTGCCTATGACTGTGTTCCTGTTTCACAAACACAAAGGTGGTATAACTGAAAGTCTTCTCTCTCAAGTCACTTGTCAGCATCATCGAATCGATCTATTTCATGTTGCTGGTATTCAGAGATTTGGTATTTTTCCTGCAATTTAATGCTTTTCCCTATCAGTGAATTAAGACAAAACGTGCTTCATTGAAACCGCTGTCCATACAAACTAGACTTATGGAGATGCTGCATTAGAGTGAAGTCAAAGTAAAAGCAAAGTGCAAAATACGAATCTCTTGTAACTCTCCTACTTCCACTGCGAAGCCACCGCTGGATGATGAAGTTGATGACTCAGATTCACAATTATCGAACACTGGAGCCGATCTTTTCAAAAAACCATTACATGCTTTTAGTGTGTGTGTTTCAAGCAACACTCGTAATTCACCATGCAAAAATGAAAATTGGAGCAGGTAATCATGCACTCAGTCTTACGTTAGCATTGTAAAATGAGGAGAACAGTATGGTATGAGAGACTAATTTTGATGATGCATGAGACAGGTAATGACTTTTTTATTTCAAAAGTTTTACACGACTTTGGGCAGGATCTTGTACGAAACGGTCAATTTTTTTTGCATTTTTTGTGATGGCTACACAACCGGGTCCAAGCGTGTTAGTAGATACCAAAGTGGTTTAAGAACGGACAACTGATGAAAAGGTGACAGAGTCATGGGAGTGAGTACGGAAAGAGGGTTAGCCTGTGTTGTCCGATCTTACAGAAGAGCTACCGCGGCACAAATTGCTGAAAAAAATCAAAGTACACAATATTAAGCACAAGTTCATCAATCACTCCAAGTACTTTGGAAAAATAGCACTGCAGGGTGCAATTGCATTGGAACAGACTAACAAGCAATAGTTAAGCGAAAAAGGCTTCCAGGTACCAATAACTCTAAATCTAATCCGTAAACTTCATCAGGTAAGGTAGGTAAGGTAGGTAAGGTACACACAGGACAAGGTACCAGCCCAACGCAGGGTCAGAGAGACCAACAATTACTTTCACGGGAACTTTTTGAGTCATCATTTCATATCTACTAACTTGCAAGTTTTCGGAAAGTGGGAGGACACCAAAGTACCCCAGCAGACCCACACAAACATTACAAGAACATACCAACTTCACACCACCACCTGCTACCCAAGTAGCAAAGTAGATCCAGATATATTCACGTATATGACGTATTTCATCGAACTTACAATTAAAGAAGGTCAATGTGTCCTACCTAGTTATTTAAATCATCACGCTAATGAAACAGAGAAACTAAACACGATGACCTACTATCACCAAGTAACCTTAATTTGCATGTTTTTGGACTGTGGGAGGAAGCCAAAGCCCCTGGGCAGAACCCTTGTGTGGCAAGGTGGGTTGCGCTAGGGGAGGAAACGCCAATAGAACACCACACTGACTAAGACAACGCCACCTGGGGACTTCCACCACAGGAAATGTTTTATTTCTACTTCAACAAACACCCCAGTTATAAAAAAAAAAGCTACACAGGTTCACTAACTAAAGCAAGACAGAGACATGGTTCCAAAATAAATACTCAATGAATAATTTATGACTAGAAGTGCCTGTAAAAAGGATGGTTAGAAATGTAGATTTAATCAAATTGCAATAGAACATAACATATATTTAGCAATCAGGTTAATTCTTTTTAAAGAAATAAACTCCCAGTTATGGCTTAGATTATCAAAGGAAAACAGGGGGGAAAGTTGGCAGAGGCCAGCTGTGGAGAGACTAACTAAGGGTGTGTTCCAGTGGGCAGTGACTTTCCCACCGCATGTGCCCACTGCAATCGATAGTCACTGCAAACCGGTTCACTGCAGATCATGTCACCGGGCTGTTATAAATACGATCTGTGAAGGGACCCAGACTAATGTGCCTAGCCCCACCACAAGCTGGTTAACTAAAATACAAGCAAACCAAACAGGGAGAGTCTCATCTGGGGGCACTAAGAAAGATGTACTAAAATGATTAAAATCTAAAAACTACTAAACTAAAGCCAGACAGCCGCTGACAATCTACAATTCAGAAAGAAGATCAAATATTAATGACAAGTTTAAAACAGTGATCAATATGCGATAACATTTACCCCAGGCAGTTATCATACCCTACTTGTTGCAAGTTAAGTTACTCATACCTTCACTCATATTTACTCAGTAGGCTAAGGGACAGTTCATCACACAGGGGAGCTTGGAATCCCTTTCAGCCAAGCAGACATCAATCAGGCAGGCAGCAGACTGCTGCAAAATATGCAACTCAGTAATTTGAAAACACCTTGAAAGCATAAACAGACATTTAACACAATCCCCTACCTAAAAGTCAGAGAGAGGGTCCCATGTGGCAACCGACAGGCAGAGACAAAGCAAAGAGGCAGCCATGGTGACACAGGTGCTTTAAATAAGCTCAGCTAAAGAGGGGGTTTGGACTGGGTGGAGCTAATCTGGTCTCATGGAGGTGCGTTCAAGAGACCACCGGGTGCAAGGCTTAACACCTGCAGGCCTGCACACACCACTACACATGCAAACATGGGGTAAATAAGCAAACAAAAGGCATTAGACAAATAAAAGTGACTTGACTTCTGGAATAATGACCTACCCTTTTAGAAATTGGTGGTTTTCTGGACTAAGAATGTATAACAACAAGTCTCGGGTGCCCATGACATTGGCAGTTGTCCTTTCTTAGATCCCTTTTGATGAGAACTAACTGCTGCAGACCAGGAAAATCCAACAAGACCTGAAGCTCTGGAGATATTCTGAACCATCTAACAAGCCATTGTTATCCATTTTCCCTTCTTCCAACACATCAACTTCAAGGAAAATCTTCATTTGATGCCTAGCTGGCTGTAGTTTTTACAAACATCACTCCAATCCTCTACTCCTTGTTCACCAGTGACGGCACCTCCACCCTCAGCTCCAACATCGGGGTTAAGTTTGCGAACGACATAACCATAGTGTTTGCATGGTGTAGGGAAAATGTATTTAGATTTAGAAAAAAATCTAAACCTCAACACAAACATCACCAAGTAAATAACCAAGGACTTCAGGAAAAACAAAAAGACACATCCACTTCAGCTAAGCGTTACCACAGAGGAAGTTGAGAGGGTCTCCAAGTTCTTAGAGTTCACATATCCTGGGATGTCCCAAAATGTATTTTACAGAATTTCTACCGTTGCACGACTTACAGAATGCTGACGTACGGCTGTACAAACAGGTACAATGGATTGTCGGCTCTTCCTTCCACTTGAGCCGTCTCCACAAGCAGGGCTCATACATATTCAAGGTTGCTTTACATTTTTACATACTCCCTGTTCACAGCCCTCCCATCAGGCAGGCTGAAAACTAACAGGTTGAATAACAGTCTTAACCCAAGAGCTGTGGACATACTCTTGAACTCATAATCCCACTTGTCAGTTGTTTTAATTTTATGGCTGATGTGTACTTGTTCTACATTATTAGGCGACTGTAGCTCAGAGGGTAAAGCAGCCGTATCCCAATCAGAGGATTAGCGAGTCGAGCCCGATAGTCTACATGCCGTAGATTCTTGAGCAAGAGCCTGAACCCAATATGCTCCCCAGTCGCTTCAAGGGGGCTCAGGGATGGGTCAAATGCAGAGAATTAATTCCACAATGTCCTGCAAGTATTTTGTATGACTAAGTGGTAATAAATAAAGTAACAATTCTTCCTCATCTTAGAAGAAAAAGGAGACTAACCATCACTGCTCAACCTCTGCAACTGCTACTTGCCATGATTGAAGCTGCGCTCAGCGTCCAAAGACTTCATATTGACCTGTTGATAATTTAACTTGATTTTACGAAAAACCTCTTGTTGCAGTTTTTATTTTAAGAGGTTTCGTTGAAGAAATACAGAAAACTTAATTAAAGCTTATGCTGGATAATGAAACAAAGGAAAAGTCAAGATAAAATTGGACATTTCATATTTCTGTTTAAGATACTATATTATATTGCTTTTGTGCTTTCGTACCCTTGAGAACTTTGCTCCTCTACAGCAAATATTGAAATATAGTTTAGTGTTAATCAATCAATCATGTGAATGCGACATTCATACTGGTATGAATGAAGAGCTCAGGGTTAATTGTAGTGATGCTCCTGGGATGCGGAGAAGCCACACCCACACGGACCACCAGAAAGTCAGCACTGTCTCCACATTAGGAGTCCTGCAGGGAGATGGAGCTGCAGTAGGCACTGTGCACTCTGCAACTGGGATTTCACTTTATTTGCTGATATTGTGCAGATGGAAAATGCAACACCCCAAGACAATCCAGACAAAGATGTGAGTTTGTTCTAGCAATTAATTTTACTGCTATATATTAATAAACTATTTTTGGCTATTGTTAGACTCTAGAAGATAGATAGATAGATAGATAGATAGATAGATAGATAGATAGATAGATAGATAGATAGAATGGTAGAGAGAGCAAAGACAGCCTTTAGCAATGTTGTATTTTAAAATGTGTTTATTTTATATAATAAAAAGACTTAGCTTCGGAGACAGGATTAGAAAGATAGCCCATATTATGCTAAAAATGATGCCAATGCAGATCTTAATTAGGATAATCAAATACTTGGATTGCTGAATAGGGAAGTTTTGTTGTTTAATTAAAAGCAGGAGCTGAGCACAGAAAACAACCTTCAGCAGAGTTTTAAAACAATTACATCTGTTCTGCTTTTGTCAGAGAAGAAAATATTGTCATGCGTTTTCTTTGATTGATTGTAAGGTGTTGATGCTACTGATAATTTGGAGACCACCCTTTCCATAATTAGCTAGAGCCATCACCCACATTAGTTAACACCAGTGAAATGTGCTCTACACAGCAAACTTTTTGTGTCAAGACTCATTGTTTAGGCTTCTTATGCAAATCCATGCAAATTAATCTTTTGCAATTTACTGCATGAATAAAGCTTATGTTTATATTTTGTCTTATCTCCCTTTGGCACCACCAGATGAACAACATGCTTACTCTTTGGTGAGGGTCAGAAAATGAATGCCTGTTCCTGCTCCGATCCTCCAGTCCTCATGTATCAGCAAAACTCAGAACTTGACCTTAACACTAGCTGTGAGTGGCTGGATCCTCTCTGCAACTGGACAACAGTGGACAGAGTGCTGCAGTTGCCTACATTTACTACAGCAGCAAAAATCAGAGTAATCATAACCTTTATCCTGTGTGGGATTTCCACTCTCTGCAATTTGGCTCTGCTATGGGTCAATAGTCAGAAGCGTAAATCCCACGTTCGAGTGCTAATAGTCCACCTAACGGCAGCTGATCTCTTAGTTACCTTCGTAGTGATGCCCGTGGATGCAGTGTGGAACATAACAGTTCAGTGGCTGGCTGGAGACCTGGCCTGCAGGTTTCTGATGTTCCTCAAGCTACAAGCCATGTACTCCTGCGCCTTTGTCACTGTGGTGATTAGTCTGGACAGACAGTCTGCTATCCTGAACCCTCTTGCCATCAGCATGGCCCGGAGAAGGAACAGAGGCATGCTGATGGTGGCGTGGACTATGAGCACCTTGTTATCAATCCCTCAGGTAAGGCAAGGTAACACTAGTGCGACAAGACAGGTGATGACATGTAAATATTTAAATATTGACTGGCAACATTTAAGGAAGGGATTCAGCTTGATTTCACACTTCTCAAATCAGATCGGGTCGGTGCGCTTCACTTCCACAGTTGTGAAAGCTGTCAAACTGGACTGAACAGATGAATAAAACTGCATGAAGCCATATTTCAAAGAGCAGATATATGATTTCAGAATAATTTCTAATCCAGCTTTAACTAATCTATTGAGAGAAACGCTGGGCTAGATGTTTCAAACTAATCTCCCTCTTGTGTTTGGCCTTTCCTTTCACTATATACCTGAAACCTCTGCTCAATAATCCATACGGCAGTACTACAGTAAGCAGACAAAAGGCAACAGATGATTGGATGCATCTGCATATATTACAACACATTGCCATAGGTATTAAGCTGTAGGCAAAGTGCAAATACTAGACCAAGGCTTTACTCGAATTGGGCTCTTATATATAGTTCAGCACAATCTCTAGCCACACACCTCTCTGTATTTACATATAAAAGGTGGCAATTTATTGATGCATTTTGCTGTGAGACAATCTGCAGCATGATTTAAGGGAAACAGAGAGTCTCAGTGTTCGAGATTATTGGCTGTCTTAGGAAAGATGAAGAATGAGACATTAAGGTTATATAATAACATTTGAATACATTTAGATAATTCTTTATTTTTATCAAAACCAATAATGCAAAGTGACTTATAACGGAAACATAGACACTTAATTTAACAGTAAAGTGTGACCAGCATAAGGAATAAAAAGGAAATAAATCTTTGACAGGAACACCATTGATGAAACCCACTGTAACACCATTGATAGACCATTGATGAATTTTATGGAAGACCATTGAAGATAATTTGTAAAGCACTCTGGACACAAATCAACACCAAATGCTGACATGGTTAAAGGAAAAAATATTGTAATTACATTATAGGAGACAAACAAACCTTATCACAGGCAAAGTATTTCTATGATGAGTTAAGCATAAGATATCTTATGTATCGAGGTTGGTTATGATCTTTTTTTACACAAACTACATCAGATAACAGAACATGAATATAATACATAGGTCCAACCATTGAACTCAAGCATCCATATGGATAGTTATGCATTATTTTGTTTTTAAGAAGGGATGTGTTTTGACAAATTGTCTCTGTCAGCAGCTCTATGAGTTGTGAACAAACCATGTGTTCTTGAGTTCAAAGTAAGACAAGTAAACAGAGTCAAAGAATCCACTGTTTATGATAACCCAAAGTAGATTCATGATCAATCTGCTAGAACCGTTTCAAGTATAATTAAAACAAAGATAAACGAGTAAAAATAACAAGTGTGTTGAAGACTTATACAGCATCAATCAATAGAAACCACTCAGAGTGGTCCTACCTCAGCCAATGCCATGGCCATTTAACCTCACGCTAAATGATGTAATACCACATTATTAAGCACGGGGTCCTACTGCTAGCATTTAGAAAAATGTCCTTATCATCCGTACATAACAAATGCTAACAAAAATAAGATTTTCCATAAAGGGGATTATATTTTTTTATTTAGACAAAACTCCTGCATGAACCTCCGTTGATAATGTGAGACAAGAGAGGTTTGGTGCTACAATCTGAATGGATCTATTTTGAATTAACAATAACATTCAATGGAAAGACTCTGAAATCTTTAAATCAATTATTACAATAACATCCACGCACAGTACACACAATGAGATTAAATCTTAATATCATTGCAACTTAATCGCCCACAGACTAATTGTACTAAAATTAGCAAGCTAATATAAGCGGGACTTTGAAATGTCTTAAATGATTGATTGTTACACACACGAAGGAAAAAGGCTGAAGTTGAAGCTGCCTGTCTGGATAAAGTTCAAACCAATTGAATATCTTTGCAGGAAAACCTAAAATGAGTAAAGAGCAATAGTAGTTTTTGTATTGTGATATTAAGGTATTTAGTTAGTGTAGAAAGAACAGAATAAATCTTTTGTTGTTGCCAGCCTATTTATTAAAATTGAATTTAACAACAGAAAGGATTTAAGAATAGAAGTAATGTCTGGGGTGATATGTTTAGTTTGAGTAGTTACCTTAGTTCCTAGAGTGTAAACTTGACAAGACTGGACAGAGCTGCTAATGCTAGCCTTCCCTGTTAGAGGTCATTTAATGACATTTAATCTTTTTTCATCAAATATTAATCTACAAAATGCTTTTCAAATTTCATGATCTGGAAATTATTACGTCGCCAAAATGCCACACCCATTTCCTGTTGTTCCACCTCACCAGACCAGATAGTTTGTACAGACAATGAACGTGAATGGTTCCAGGATTGGGACCATTAACGTTGTAACATTTGCACAGAACAGAGAGGGAAAATGAATGCACAACAATCATTGACCAGACTACATAGGACACATTACTATTTACCAATGAACACTTGTCTGGAAATAATTTTTGAGGCCAAAATTCCTTAGGGTACTGCGCTAGGGTACAATGTCAGTGTAATATTCATCTTCAAACATTCAATCCCACCTATGGCAAGCAGGCAGAGCTTATTAACCCCTGCCATTAATGCTATTCTAATCACTTTTTAAATATGTTTCCCAGATTTTCCTTTTCCATAATGTGACCATCACCTATCCAACAAACTTTACTCAGTGCACCACCAGGGGGAGTTTCATTACTCACTGGCAAGAAACGGCCTACAACATGTTCACCTTTTCTTGCCTTTTCTTGCTGCCACTGGTCATCATGATCATCTGCTACACCAGGATTTTCATTCGAATCTCCAAGCGGATGAAGAATAAGAACTGTAAGTTCACAGACGACTCTGGTTTTTCGGTTGTTCAAAACGTCAAAATATTCCATTTTATGCTCACAGCTTTTTTCCTTTTATTAGTGTCCTCCAATGAACTGGTTCTGCGGTGCTCAAAGAACAACATCCCCAAAGCTAGAGTGAGAACTCTGAAAATGAGCATCGTCATAGTGTTCTGTTTCATAATCTGCTGGACGCCATACTACCTATTGGGTCTTTGGTACTGGTTCTTCCCAGAAGACATACAGGGAAAAGTTTCTCACTCCCTCACCCATATCCTTTTCATCTTCGGGCTTTTCAACGCCTGCCTCGACCCCATCATCTACAGCCTGTTCACCATACGCTTCCGCAAGGGGACGAGAAGCTGCTACTGCAAAGCCGCTGTGAGGTCAGAACAGGAAAATGACACTGTGATAAAAGAGTCGCTGAAATGTACTACCACTAAAAGAAGGAAGGACTTTGGTGAAAAGGACAGCGACGCTGGACAAGATGCACCAAAATCCTCTGATGGCAAGGTTTTGATTGAGCTCTCAGTGCTGAAATGGGAACTGTGAATATTACATTCGTTAAGTAAGGGATATCTGTATTCTTCTTTATTTCTCGATTATAGCTACCATGCATGTGGATAATTATGAACTTCCCTATCATCTTGATGTGTAGATGTGTGTACAGTGAGGTTTACATCTTACTCAATGGTTATATAATAAGAATAACAATAATAACTTAAATTTATACAGCGTATTCTAGAGATCCAAGGACTCTTTACCACTTTTTTTGGAGCATAGGCAATTATAAAACATTTTTTAGTGGTGCTCTGAGGCACCTACATTTGATCTCAGTATCCCTACCCTAAATATTATGACGATATTTAATAATTTTTTTAAAATCATTTTTAAATTCTCCAATGCTTTGATCTGTCTTTAGAAAAGTTCACAAATTCTAGCAAAGGAGGGCTAAATTGATATTTTTACAAGTATTTTCTGAAATAATTATACTTTCACTAAATAATTTAACTTAAAGTAAAATCATGAAGTGGGTATGCTTAACGTCGTCAGGCTATTTTCACAGACCTAAAACTTCCCATTACTGAAACTACTGTATACAATTTAATCGTCATTTTACATTTTAAATGAGTCAATGCTTTTAACTTATATCAGTCCTAACATCGTAACTATCACCCTTGATTTATTTTCCAGATTTTAACCTTTTAAAATTTATTATGGTGTGTCCACATGTAAGAAAAATAATACAACAAGAGGGAGGGATTTCAACTGCTGCCCGTGATAATTTAGATCTGGATCCTCCTTTGGCAGGACACAGACACGCACATATTCACATTCACGAGATGTATCTCGTTTATAGATGACAGGAGGTTTTTTTTGTCTTGCTACCCTCCCAAACAAATTGTGTTGGTGTGGATGACTCTATCTGATCTCTGCAACTCTAGCTATAATCTTTTTGTCAGTCAAAACAACCTCCTTGCAGAGACATGGTTCTGTTTGCGGATATGTCCTCTTCCAGGCTGACTTTTAACATCTCCGGTCCCTTAAAACGTCTTAATTATGGATGGTACTGTTAGAACCGACATTTTTAACTTCTAAGATTTTTTTTCCCCTTATCAGTTTTGTGCAGCTCAACAAATTTTCTTTGCACATCATTGCTGTGTTCTTTGGTCATTGTGAAGAACCCACTGTGAAGAACCCACTGTGAAGAACATCAAAGAGAAGTAGGCCTGTGTCACCTCATATTTATACCCCAGTTAAATAGTAAGTCATAGTTCACCACTTAAAAGTTCCTACTCAAACAGGCAATCCTTGAAATATATAATAGAACTGGAAAGTGGCATCAGTTACCTTTAAATTGCAGGATTATCTAGAAGTACTAATAATTGTGGTACACACGTTTGAGAAACAATTTGTGTCATTCAAATTATGTAACTTGAATAACAGGTTAGATTTTTGTGAATGATATTACAGATCATGGGTATAGACATTTTTTGTATCTCATTTTACTCTTTTTGTAAAGGGCGCAAATAATTCTGGAGGACATATCTGAGGTTGAAATGACAAAATGCCCCCATAATGCACCACTTCCACCACGTCCAAAACTCAGACAGTTTATCATCACAGCCAACATTATAGCAAAATTAAAAGTGAAAAGACAAAAATGTCCCTTGTGATTAGAAGGGTTTAAATGTACATAGCCTTAACCCAGAAGAGAGGTTATCAGAGATACCCAACAATTACCAGGTCAAATCCCTGCTCTGCTCCATTCCCGTGACAGCCAAGATGATGAAAGTTACAAGTCACTCTATTACATTATATATTTGTAAGTTCAGGACTAGCTTTGAACCCTGTGTCCATTATTTAGGGGGCTGGAGGCTGGGACAGGTTGAGTAAACCCTGGACAAGTTGCACAAGTCATCACAAGGACCGTTTCATACTTAATTCATAATTTCAGTTTGGGAAATTCTGGTCATTATGATTAAGTCTTTGCCTCAAGTTTGATTACGTAACTGGGGTAAAAGGTAGGTACATAGAGATCTGCCATTGTTCTCTCATATCCATTATTATAATGCTACATTACAAAAGACTGGCAAATTGATAAGTTTGCTTTTGAGGGCAACATTGTGTCCATCATTGAACTGATATTTGCATAAGTCAAAGGTTTACAATGCAACATGTTCTGTTTCTAATTTTCTTGAACAATATTTTGTGCATAAAACTCATGTCGTCTGCTAGTAAATCAGTGTGTATTATCAATGTGGTAAATTAAAGTATCCTGAGTTGAAAAGTATTGATGTTTAATTTGTATCCTTCAAAATGAGCGATAAAACTAGGAGGTTCAACACTTTCAAAGGCACTTCATGCATGTCACGTTCCCAGTAGGTGCCAATGTCCTCACAACGTCTGGTTCTAGACTTTCCCCTGCTTTGGGGCCATTTGATGGTCTCTGCAATGTTCAACATGCTCCCATTTTAATATGAGCCTTCCTCATGCATTTACTAAAAAAAACCTCTGGGACTAGATGAAAAATGGACTGCCTAGAGGTCTGTGAAAGACGCCACTTCACTAGCAACGTTGATATTATAAGATGTTCTCGAGATGCATTATCCAGCCCTTTCTCTTAGGTAAACATGTCCATCATGTCAGTCAGACAGTCATATCTCAAATACACCAGTACCGTATATGGACCAAAAACCAGAATGTTGTTTGCAAATTGAAATAATGAATGATAATATTTTTGCAACCCACAAGCTTTTGTCGGAAAACAAACAAGATGCCACAGATGTAACAAATCCCCAGATTGAATTAAGTCAATCCATTCCCTAATTAAAGTGCTACTCCAAGTTTGTATCAAGTGATGACAAAACACATTCCTATTTGAGCTACCAGATGTGAGTTCTGGCAGATGTAAACACAATCTACATTTTGTCATGTAGATTGTTCATGCTTGCCAATGGTTCCTTCTTGGAGTCAAATCACAATCAATTTTATATATACGGCGCCAATTCATAACAAATGTTATATCAAGGCACTTTCCAGAGAGGGAGAAGGAAAATTCTGAGGAAACCTCAAACTTCCTGCCTAAGACATCCCACCCACCGACAGTTTTGACTGTAATGAGATAGTAATTATCATAAGAATGAAATATTATTATTGTTATATTTGTATTGCTTGAGGAGGCCTTCATTCATTCATCTGTTCTGTCTTTTCTGGTTCCTCCACTTTACCAATCCAGTCTGCTTACTCACAGTTTGAGCTCTCCCAGCCTCTAAAGTGCTTCTCTGAAATCTCACAGCTGGAGGTTGAGGTTATCATCAGGACGATGAAACCCTCCACCTGTGCCCTTGACCCCTTCCTACAGCCCTAGTGAAAACTAATATCGCTTCCATCAGTCCCCTTATCACCGCTGTGATAAATCAATCCCTTCAGGCTGGCTTTGTTCCTTCTGCCCTAAAAAAAACAACTCTCGATCCAGAAGGTTTTGGAAAATTACAGGCCATTTTCCAAACTCCGGAAGGTGACAACATAATCCCATATGCAGAGGTATTGAGACAAACCTCTGCATAGGGGATTATGTTGTCACTTATTTATGCCAGATTATGTTACAATCTGGCAAGCAATGTACAATCTTGAAAAGAGCTCCATCTTTTGTTTGCTGGTCAGTGGATGCTGCCCTCACAGTTGAACACCATCATCTTATTCCTTACCATATCGTCCACTGCCTATTTTCTCTGAACAGCTTCAAATTGTTGCTCTCCTGTCTGCTTCACCTTTTTGACTGCCTCAGTAGCTGAAGGCCCAGCAATTTATTTTTAGTGGAGTACAATCAGGTCCTTGCTTCCCTCTTCAAGGAGCGGACATCTTTGATAAACGAGACTTGGAAGTTTGGTCATGGTGATGTGTTTCATCTGATTTCTGTATCACATGTTTTTGGACTTCGGGAGGAAGCCGGAGTTCCCAGAGAGAACACACGCAGACACAGGGAGAACATGCAAACTCCGCACAGAAAGGCCGGCAGCCACAAAGTGCACAATTCCTTCCTATTTTTGAGCTAAAACTTGGCATCTTGGCAAAAACCATTTATTTTCTCTTTTTCTGATTTCTGTGAAATACAGTTTCCGTATAACCTCTAATGGATTTAATGCAAATATTTTTGCAATGCAACAAAACGACAAAATTCCATATCTTATGACCTTGATCAAATGTAATTAATTGCAAAGGGGCAAGGATTTCGGCTTAGATTAATTACCTCAGAGGACAGCAAAGTGGAACCGATTGCTACTATGATGATGTGAAACCTCAAACTTATGGACCTATTTAGTCAACACTTTGTTGAAAGGATGGGCCCTTGACCAAGGAGTGGTCAATTAAATTTTGAAGTAAACGTTAAGTTTTTCCAAGGTAACCTCTTTTTATATGAATTCATATTTAACAGTATTAGAGTAATTTTAAGTCATTGATGTCTCTGATGGACATTTATTTCTTTATTATCAGTCTTATGGCTCAAGTTGTAAAACTGTGCACAATGTAGGCACTATCTAAATATGTTCAAGTTCTTGAAGAATGGAACAAGAGACTAGGAGAAGGGGAAACTTTTAAGTAGAGTTCTTATGATGAAGAATTAAGAAGAGTAATTGTCTAAATTAAATTGTATTACATTTTTTAATTTATTATTAAATTAGATGTTTTCAACATTTTTCTGAATATTTTGCATATATGTACAGATTTTTAATAATGATTCTCCAACTCTATATTTTATTAATGAACAATGTGATCTTGTAACAGATTCCTCCGGCGCTTATTTTAATTCGGAGAGGGTGGCTCTGACCAAAAGACAGGAGGCAGAGTTTGAGATGGCAGAGTTGAAGATAGTAAGATTTTCTTTTGGAGTGACGACGATGGACAGGATTAGATATGAGCAGATCAGAGGGACGGGCCAGGTTAGACGTCTTGGATAAAAAAGTAAGAGACCAGAAAGGGAGGGTTTGGTAATGCGAAAACAAGTAATAGTGAATCTTTTTGTAAAAGGAGGCTGATATGGAGCTGCCAGGCAGGAGAAAAATGAGAATACCAAAGAAGAGATTTCCGGATGTGGTGAGTGAGTTTTTTGGGGGGGTTTCAGGTAATGAATTGAAATGTTTTGTTACTATATGCCACATATTGCTCGATAACTCTATATTGCAACAGATGACTCTTAGATAACCAAGAAACCATTTAAGGGGGAAATACATGCCAGACTGACATTTCTCTGTAAGTAAAACAGACATAAAAAAGAGGGAAAAAAGGATAATGATGTGACAGATTCACATTGTGTGAATCATCATACCTTGACGAAAGTGAGTAATATTGGCACCCAAATCAAATTCTACTTATGCCCCCCATGTATGCTTGGACTCCAAATGGCACCATCTGACATTGGGCTAGAGGCGGGGCACCTCCTCCACCAAGGTGAACCTAAGTGGATTTAGTTGTTTGCTACATCACATATACCTCCGTCTGTAAAAGCACATTTGTTGTCACCCTCTTTCCTGGGTAGTTTTCATTCTGCTCTGTTGAACAGGATGACACGGATGGTCCGAGTCTCTGTCAGAACCTGTAATAGGATTTGCAATGCCACAACATTTTAACACTGAAGCCGTCCTCTGACAACCCCTCTCACTGTATCCCCTGGAGACCCATAAACTAGACCCTGTGACCACAGCATTCATCACATCTGGTCCAGAGCGATGATGCTCTTCCGTCCAGGCAAATGACACACTGTCCATTACTTTTTAAAATATTGTCCCCACCAAAAAAGGACAAAAGCAAAAACAATAGAAAATGTACACTGGAAAGTAATAACTCAATGAACTCAATGGAAACCAGAACTTCCGATGCAGGGAAGCACAAGGGAGCAGGTTAGGAAACGAAACACACAGGAGATAACGTGGGTGAGACCATAGGCAGGTTTAACAAGAAAGTAAGACACGACGTGACAAGGAGGGAGTGCAGGACACTGACTTAAATACACAAGACTAACGAGACAAACGGGAAACAGGAAGTTCAACCCTAAACTCAAGATAATCAAAATACAAAATAGGACAGGTCAACAGAACCATAACAACTCTGTTCATGTGTAAAACAGTTTTTTTGCTTTTCCTCTTTGAGCACTCAAAATCTTGATTGAGCCTGGTGCAGTTATTTGGGGTCATATTAGACAACAATGAGGGACTTCACTTCTCAGCTTTGTACATATCTTAATCACTCATTGATAGGTGTAATTCTTTCTGCACAGTTCTTATATATTCCACTGATGCATTTTGGGCAAGAAAGCAACGTTTTAAATTACCTTTCAGTGGCTAAGTAGAAGGACAAATCTTGGTTGAATTGTGGCTACAGTATGCCCCCTTTGACTTGTTAAAGGTCAGATGTAGGTAATGACAAAGTGGTTGGTTGGAGACTTCACTGCAGTAAAATCACTTTCCCATGCAGACTAATGTAATTTTCTCTGTCAAACACTTTGCAGATAAAGTGCCGAGATAGCTTAACATCAATCAGACCTGTCCTCGTTTTTTAGATACGTGCGATTGTAATCACCAGTAATTGTCTTTTTCAAGTCAAAGTGGCATGGTTACCACACTTACTGTGACCCTTTCAAATATTTCAGCACTGTGAAGAACTCAACAGAACTTTGAATTCTGTGAGATAATTACAATAAACCACTTCTCTGTGAAGTGATGTTTAGCCAGTCAAATTCAATTAAGGACGTATATTATATAGCAAATTATCTTTTAATACTAAATCAGCAGAATTTAAATATTAGGTCCATTCTACCCAATTGATGCAAAGTAGGAATCGGAAACATTTGAAAAAAAAATTGTTTTTTCCTCAAAATGATTTTATGTGTATGTATTGCATAATGTCCAAGTTACACATATTTATTTTTAATTATAAAGCAGATATTGTATTTTCAGACAGTTTTGTAATACTTTTCATCACCCAAAATTCGTCACTACCGAAACATAACTGTACTGTCCTCGGTACATGTCCTGAATATATCTTGACGATTTCTTAACTTCGAGATTCTGAAGACAGTTGCTCTCTTGTCCACAAGTTAATTGATATTACAAAAGGAAAGTTCTGAAACTAAAACAGACAGAAATAAAAATGACCAATGTGCATACTTTTACCATTAACATACATGTAGTGACAATATGTCAAATAAATCCTGAATATAAATGAAATGAAATTGTTTTTAATAAATCAGCTTTTATATATTCATAATGCTCACCTCATATTTTAACTTGTGTTGAATTCAATTCAATTCTTTTTTTTTTATATGTATATATCTTTCAATTAATTATCAACAGTCTATGAATGGCATAATTAGTGCAATGCTTACTCAAATGCTTTTATCGCTAACTTCAAAAACTCAATTTAATCTACCAAAATAACCAGAAGGCTCTTAAAGGGAAACATTTGATATATATTAACTGCAACAGAGCAATAGCATTAACTTCAAAGGGCTATATTAATGATTTTTTTGAAATCTACGTTGTAAATATATTTTTGGGAAATTTCATTTTAAATATTTCAGGTAAATCAATAACAATTAAATTTTTTAAATTTTTTAAAATGTTATTTTGTGAGTCATTGTATTTTAAAACATTTTCTTCTTGGTTAATGGCTTAAAGTTGATCTTTTTGATTTCAATATTTAGGATTCAATAGTTTTAATATACATAGGAGAGCCAAACAATATCATAACATCTTAGGTGATAATTAAATATACTTTATGTTTGACAGAACAACCCATATTTCGGTTGTGACTGCTCAATTTCAGCCATTACATCTGACAGATGCATATGTGTCTGAAAAGAACATACAGAATCACATTCACTTTTATTTTATTTTGTGTGTGTGTGTGAGTGTGTGTGTGTGTGCGCGTGTGTGTGTGTTTGTGCGTGTGTGAGCACATTCATTACCTCCAGCAGGGAGGTAATGAATGTTCAGGTTTACAGAAAAATTACAGGACAGATTTGCATGAAATTTTACTTTAGAGCTGATTACCTTTAGGGGATTAGGGATTTCAAAATGTGGCTCTTGCTGCTAATGTTTCTTTTGGGGTGGAGCTGGGGACTCTGTTTCAAGAGTAACTTTGATTCCTTTGATGTTCCTTTGGGGATAGAGCTGGAAACTCAGTGGGCTGGACAGAGACTGGGCTGAGCTTACTCAAATATTATTTTGGGTTTTGAAAGATAATAAAAATAATCTCAATATACATCTAAGGTTTGCATATGTAAACCTTGCATATGCATTCAGGGCCATTCTCCTGAATGCACCTATTCAGGAGAATGGCCCATTAAGGAAATCCTAATATTTATGATACAGAGAATGCAGTCTTCTTTTTACAATTTAAACTCAATCTTTCATTTTATTCTAAAAGATAAAATTTTATTATAAAATGAAATTGAATGCATTTTATAATGATGTTTTTTACAATACTTTATGAATCAGTTTTACTATTTATAAATTCCTTACACATATCATGTGGAATGTAGTCCCTTGAACAGTTTTTAGGATTGACCACTGGTTGTCTTACATCAGAATAAATACGATGTTATGGGTACAATTCCATCCCATCAGCGTACAGCAGCCGCTTCTCCTGAAAAACACAAAACATAAAGGCAATCAAATTGTAACAGCAAAGGTACCCATAACTTTTTTTGGACATGAGCTGATCCAACATACAAACAACCCGGGCCTACGTCCAGGCCCCTTCAATTTTGGGGCCACAACCTCAGATTCGATGTCCCTTCGGCCCAGTCCTAAATCCGCTGTCTGCTCTTTTCAGTGAGCAGGATTCCTTGGGTGTGTCCTTACAGGTACAATAGATTGAATCCTGACAAATGGTTGCAGCTGGTTATAATAAGCCTGTTCACTAACTGCTCCATTTTGCAATTCATCACTAAATTTAAAATGATCAGTATGTTAACCCTTTAATGTCCTCAAAAAGAAAAAAAATTGATTGAAAATTATTTAAATTATTAATTTAATATCTTAGATGCTCTAAATGTACCTTAAAATGACAAATCATTTGGTGGAGTATGTTTTCAGAAAACTATCTGAAAACTATTTTAGAGTTTTTTGGTTACATAAGCTTAGCTTCAAACAAATCATACTTTCCCTCTTATCAAATGGTTCTTTCTCAAGGGCCATGGCTCCTCCTCTCTGGCCCCTTTGACCTGTGGTATCCCCCATTGCTCCATCCTTTTCCCCTTACTCTTTGGCATATACATACAGAAACACTACTCAAAAAAATACAGGGAACACATGATCATCACAAACTGCAAGATAATATCAACCTGTTCAGTCAGCAGGCAATAATGATTGTGAATCAGTTTCACCTGCTGTTGTGCAAATGGGACAGACAACAGGTGGAGACGTGAGGGAATTAGCGAGAAGACCCTTATTAAGGAATAGTTTTGCAGGTGGTGGCTATATACCATTTTCCTCTCCTCATCCTTTCTGGCTGATCCTTGCAAAGTTTTGCATTTTTCCAGTGCCATCGCCACTAGTGGTAGCATGAGTCGGTATCTGCAGCCCACTGAAGTTGCTCATGTAGTGCTGCTCCTCCAGGATGGCACATCCATACACGCCGTGGCCAGAAGGTTTGCTGTGTCTCCCAGCATAGTATCAAGAGCGTGGAGGAGATAACAGGAGACAGGCCAGTACACCAGGAGAGCTGGAGGGGGCCGTAGGAGGGCAACAACCCAGCAGCAGGACCGCTATCTGTTCCTCTGTCCAAGGAGAAACAAGAGGAGCACTGCCAGAGCCCTACAAAATGACCTCCAGCGGGCCATTGCATGATTCTGCCAAAACTGTCAGAAACAGCCTCTATGACGGTGGCATGACGGCCCCACGTCCACAAGTGGGGCCTGTGGTCACAGCCGGCAACATGCAGCCTGATTTGCATTCGCCAGAAAACACCAGAATTGGCAGATCAACATTGGCGCCCTGTTCTCTTCATATATGAGAGCAGGTTCACACAGACAGAGTCTGGAGACGCTTTGGAGAATGTTCTGCTGCCTGCAATATCCTCCAGCAAGATGGGTATGGCAGTGGGTCAGCGATGATCTGTGGAGGCATATCCTTGAAGGGCCTCCACCTGCTAGCCAGTGGTACCCTGACTGTTGTTAGGTACCGGTATGAGATCCTCAGACCCATTGTCAGACCGTATGCTGGTGCAGTCAGACCTGTGTTCCTTCTACTGCATGACATTGCCCGGCTTCATGTGGCTGGAGTGTGTCAGCGCTTCCTGGATGACAAAGGCATTGATGCTATTGACCGACCTTCCCGTTCCCCAGACCTATGCATATATATGCTGCCACTGGGTCATATTATAAACAGGTTCTGTGAAGTGGCACACATTTGTCAATTAGAACTTGTGACTCAAAATGTGCTCAACTTAACCAAGCACTTAAGCAGGACATTTAAAGATTACGTTGGGCACCGGGGAAGTTTCCTTGGCTACTTTTAACAGGGCATCCAGCCGTTCGGTCACGGCCCCTTTAATCTGTCTGAGACAGAAGTTGCGGTCTAATCACAGAACAACTATCTTCCCTTGAGGACATCTACCCCTCACCCCCTTATATAGTAGATTTGCACCTCTGCATTGTTATCTATCTGTATGTTGTCAGATGTAAATTCAGAGACCCTTGCACGATTAGAATCCCTAAGTGGGATGGAGGATATTTCGGGGATAAAATTACAATATCCGATTTTGGATGAACATTGCTCATGTTTAGAAGATCCTTTGGCTCCCTGTTCTACAATGGGTCTCATTCTTCTCCATCAAGAGCTCCTGGATAAAAAAAAATAGACTGCATTGTCTTATTTTATTATTATTTAAGAGTTCCGACTTTATTGTCGGCATCCAAAATTTCTTAAAGTCTGGAAAAAAAAATGTCTGATTTCTGACTTTAATCTCAGAATTAGGACTTTAAAGCCATAATTCTAAAAAAAAAAATTTATATAGGTAAAAAAAATGTAACGAACAACAAATTCTGAATAAAGTTCCCTAGTATCCATTTAACTTGAGACGCCGGAGCTCCTCCATCTGCTTAACATCAAGAGCAGGGAGATATCACTGAACGGACCTAATTTGATCTTTTCTCCATCCCATCTCCTCATGTGCCCACTGGAAGTCAATACAAAGGATGAAGGCATGTGATTGATCCTTCTACAGACTAACTATCATTTATCTGTCACAGTTTGTAGTTATAATAGGTGGTACACTTGGGAATTTTGCTAAAATCCTAAGAATAAACAAAAAGGAATATCCTAAATGTATTTGTTCTCTGGATTATGTAGATCAGTGAGAGGGACGTGGCCACCCTAATGGGCCCTGAAGGTATAGCAGTTTGACCCCGAGAGATCCTTTAAATTACCATAAAACACATAAGATTAGATATTTGATCACCAAGGTATTAAAAGTATGTTTAGTCCTTCATATCATTCATATCTGAACTATTTTTGAACTCTTACTTTCTTAGCTTTCTTCCAGTTCATAGTTTTCATATTTCAATGTTTTAGGTTTTTTGCACTATATTTATAGAGCTATTTTGTTTTACTTTATTTCATTCCATTAATTCTTATTTTTATTGTATTATATGTTTTTTCTATGGAGTAGTATGTATTGTATGAAGATCTACTTTATTTTGTGATTGTTTTTTATATTAAATTGCATTGAGCATGTGCTGTGATTTTATTGTAATAAATCCATCACAATACATGGTTTGATAAGATAATAATATCCTGGTTCAAGCTTCGAAATATATTTTCTGCCTGTTTTTTTTTCTTGATGTTTACATTGAATAGGATATTAGATATTGTTTAATTTAAGGTATAGGGTGTCTATTTTATTATCCAGGGCTGAAAAAGCCAGAATACAAGCTTGATAAGTCACTTAATTTTTATTTTATTTTGCTTTTAAAGATATGTGTGTATGTGGGAGGATTATTAAATTTTAGTGCATTCCTTTTCCGAAAATAAAAATGAATAGTGAAATGCTTTATCGTTTGGGTGGGGCGCACCAAAAAACTTAAGATTTTAAATTGGGACAAAGCATACACAAGTCTGGGAATGGCTCTGCTAGATTATTACTCACCCTTTTACTTAACATTATACTTCTTAAATCATGAGCACTACCCCTTCTTTATTTTCTAATATTATGGTTATCCTTTCTTCTCACTAATTTCCTATGATGTGATTAGTAACTTAATTTTGTTTTATCAGTGTTAATTCCGAAAAAAAATCAGGATTCTGATTTATAGAATAAAAAATGATCTTGAAAATTTAAATGTTATTTATTCTGTGATTTAAGTCAGAATACTGAGTTTATTCAAATTTATTTTTCCATTCTAATTCTCTGTAATTGTTCCTCCTGTCAAAATGTATTTTCAATTCTTCTAGTTTCCTACAGGAGAAATTACGCCAATATGCTGTCTTCCCCGACAGCAAGCCCCAACTATTCTGCATTATGCTGGCAATCCCCCCGAGTGAAGTCCTCAATTAAATATGATTTGTTAATAATCTCAAACAGTACACATTGACTCAACCTTACTATTTGTATGAAGTCCCCAATATGCTCTAAAATAAGATCCTGTAGTGACTCAATAATGACGATAAATACATATAACTATTTTTTCTGAGCTCGGTAATAAAACAGAACAGATTACCTTGTGCCAATTCCTTGTCTTTATTCTTTCTAAATGTTGTTCTTTCCACAAAATGATTACAATAATATAGTGAAATAATATATAGTACATACAAAACCGACCTCCTTTTGTCGATTCATATGAGCCTATTTTTACTTAATCAGGCATATGTTCGGGAAGTAAAGGATAAAAAACGGTTGTTTATTGGGCCATAATGGGATGCGTCACACGGTGTCTGTAAGACCATACGCGGGGATAAACAAGTAGAATAATTAATACCTTTCTTATTCCATATGTGATTTATTTTCACAAATACTGGTCTGTATTTGCTGTACAATTACTGTTGTTACTAATAATGTACCTCAATAAAGAAAAGGGAAAAAAAGAAAACAACTCTCACTTCCTATGTTGGCCTTGCTAGGACTTTTCAAGCTGCCTGTTAAACCAATCGCGGGGCTTTACTAACGCGTATGTAACTTCCACCACGACAAACCGTGGTTCCTGCTGCAGCAGCGACTCTCAGTCACATGATGTAACTACGTTCGCTAGCGAGCCAACATGCTAGCTACGGTTGTCAAAGCCGCTGTCAGCAGTCAAGAACGGCCGACGTAACCATACCCAAACTAAAAATAACTCACAAACAAGTCAAGTTTCCGGCAAGTCAAGTAATTTTTATTTCCGTTTTGTTGTGTTCGTTGTATCTGAGATGTGAAATTAGTTAAGCTAGCTAAGTAGAACTTGTTTAAAGGGAGTTCCTTTTGGCGTGTTAGGCTAACATTAAGGAGGCTAACCTTAACGCTTCTAACGGCCTCGCTTCGATTGACTGAAGCTAATCTCACCTAAACATCCAATTGTTGTTTTTTGCTTTCCAGCAATATTTGAATCCTAGCGTGTTATCAAGCGATACATGCAAACATTGTTAGTGTTGGCAAGGGTAAACACGCAGAACTTGTAGCAAGCTAAATCAATTTCCTTACTGACAGCTTAAGGATATTAAATATACTATTTTGGCTAATGTTATAATCACGTCTATGGTGTAAGCAGCTACAACCCAGGACTTTCAACACGAAACTTGTTTTAAGGTGAGAGTTTTTTCGTTAGATGTTTATATAAAGCGATTGCGAAACGACGCTAAATAACAGTGCTAATGTTAAGTCATAGTTGACAACTGACCACAGAGGCTGATCGCAAGTCACTTAATTTAGTCTGACTAAGTGTCTTGTATCCTAATGCATAGTCTTGTTGCAGCGTGAGAATCTAATCAGAGACAATCCCTGGTCCACCAACACATTTGGTTTCATTTATTCAACATGAGTAGTCCAGTTGTTATTTATGTCCACCCCTGACATCTGTTCCGCCTGCACTCAATGCTGGATGACTTAAGTATATCTTCATAAACTGTGTTGTTGATCTCAGCTTCATCTAAACTCATTCCTGTGCATAAGTCTTGAGGGAGAAGAAGTGAAAACATATGCAAGGCACTGATTGTTCTTCGATCAGTGTGTTCCCACAGTGTGCTGGTGGGAACAACAATCAAAGTAGAAGAAAGTGGCTCCTGAAATCCCTTACTCTTTGCTTTCACTCTAAGTTGTTGCTGAGTGAAGTAGACCTTTTTTTGCTTCCAATCGGAGAGTCACACCCGTTGACTTTGAGGACTAACATTTCTCACGTAGTAGCGCTGACCAATTTGTAATGAAACATTTTCACATAAAATTGATACCTTTTTTGAGGTTTGGCCTTTCGTTGACACAAACACCATTTTGAAAGTGCTAACCATTGCACACAAGGAAAAATACCAGCAGTTTCGACCCAGTTGTATAGCTATCACAATTTGGTCCATGTCAAAGTCACTAAGGCCCTTATGCTCACCCTTTTTATCCTGCATCTGACACATCAATTTCTAGAGCAAAATGTTCACTTGCTTTCAAATATAACAAACTAACTAACAGGCGCCCTTGAATAAAGGTAAAGTTATTTTAATTCTTAGTGATTATAATGTAATGACTTTTTTCAGCTATTGGTCCAGAACCTAAAGATATATATTCAACAATCTAGGTAGCTAAAACCAGTTATCATTCTAAATTTGGGATGAGAGAAGCCACGGTATTTTTTTAAGCATCACAAATCTAATTGATTCTTGCATTGTTCATTGGGGGGGAAACTTGGGAGTAGTTGATGTGTAAGATAAGAGATTGTCTCATCTTTCAAGTAAGATGTCATTTTACGATATATACCTGTGAGTTATAATCAATCATAGAAAAGTATTCTGAATTAGACTTTAATAGTAATAAAAATTTCAGTTTCATTCTCTTCTATATTGATTTAGTTTCGGGCTTTCATTTAATTCCATGTGTCTATAAAAACATGGACAAAGGTGGCTGGGTGATAAGATGTAGGGGACATTGGACTTGAACATGAAGATCGGGGTGGGAATGAAATGAGTTCATAGGAAGAGCATAAAGGTTGTACAACCAGATAATGCAAATTCATTGATTACGGGAATTGTCTGTAACTAAGAGTTAGTCGATCTTTATCCAACAGATCTTAAACAATCTTAGACTTAAGATGTGCTGTACAGACATAGCATTGTCATATTGATTTGTGGTTCTCAATGTGAATATCAGACCTGAATCTCAGCACCCTCATAAATGTGTTTCTTTTATTCTTTTTTGGGTTTTTTTGCATGTGTGTGTGAATTGTCAATTCTTATGCTGTGTAAGATTGTCAGAGAGGTTTTGTATGGTAGCACTTTATACAAAATTGGATATCAGACAGTAAACAAGAATACCTTTTTGAAAAAAAAAAATGTAAAAGGTATGTTCTGGTGTGTGTTCTTCGAGGTTGTTTGAGTGTAACGGGGTTCTTAATTACTCAAAGGAAAACGGAACAGCACCAAGGTCCTGTTGGGATTTAAGAGCCACACACGACCAATAGTAACCTTTCGTGTTCCCTCTTTCACTCTCCTCCCCTCTCTCTCTCCCCCACTCCCTCTCTCTCCCTCCCTCCCTCCCTCCCTCACTGCCTCTCTCTCTGTTTTCCATCCTGTGTACTATTGGGCGTTGTAGAAAGGGACTTATCCTCTTCCCTACTGACTCTCTTGAAGATAGTGAGTCATTCAAATCCTTTCATAGAAGTCACCACGGTTTTGACGTCCTCAAGACTCCTCACACAAGCAAGTCATCCATCAACGTAGAGATTGACTGCCTGAAGTTGTGGACTCATGTGGCCAAAGATGGCCAGATAGATAAGACATCAACTTCAGAGGTAAGGTCAGTCTGACATTGTTCCCATCCGCTTTTGCATTTAACTATTTAACTAAGTGCAAGCAGAGGCTGCAGAACATCTGTGACAAACTGTCAATGTAGTTTGAACACTTAAAATAAGAAGTAATAGAAGATTTATTTATACCAAGTTGTTTGTATAAAGTACTCTCTCATCAATGGTTATCACTATTGATGAACCAGATACTAAAGAAATTAGTGACTAAGGGCTCACTTTTCTTTTAATGCCCAGTGCTGTAGACATAAGTTAACCAGGATTAATACACAACTCAAACAAATAAAGGGAACACATAATCATCACAGTGTAACTCCAAGTCAATAACACCCCCGGGATATCAACCTGTTCAGTCAGGAAGCAATAATGATTGAAAATCAAATTTCACCTGCTGTTGTGCAAATGGGACAGACATGTGGAAATAATAATTATTTAATTAATTAGCGAGACAACCCCTATTAAGGAATGGTTTCGCAGGTTGTGGCCACAGACCATTTCCCTTTTTCCAGTGCCCTCGCCACTAGTGGTAGCATGAGGCGGTATCTGCAGCCCTCAGACATTGCTCAGGTAGTACAGCTCCTCCAGGATGGCACATCCATACACACTGTGGCCAGAAGGTTTGCTGTGTCTCCCGGCACAGTATCAAGACCGTGTAGGAGATAACAGGAGACAGGCCAGTACAATAGGAGAGCTGGAGGGGGTCGTAGGAGGGCAACAACCCAGCAATAGGGCTGCTGTCTGCTCCTATGTCCAAGGATAAACAAGAGGAGTACTGCTAGAGCCCTACAAAATGACCTCCAGCGGGCCACTTGTGTGCATGTTTCTGCCCTAACTGTCAGAAACAGACTCCATGAGGGCCCGACGTCAACAAGTGGGGCCTGTGGCCCAGCCCGGCACTGTGCAGCCAGATTTGCATTTGCCAGAAAACACCAGAATTGGCAGATTCGCCATTGGCGAACTGTTCTCTTCATATATGAGAGCAGGTTCACACTGAGAACATGTGACGGACGTGAGAGAGTCTGTATGCTCTGTGGAGAACGTACTGCTGCCTGCAACATCCTCCACCATGACCGGTTTTGCAGTGGGTCCATGATGATCTGGGGAAGCATATCTTTCAAGAGCCGCACAGACTTCCAGGTGCTAGCCGGTGGTATCCTGACTGTTGTTAGGTACCGGGAAGAGATACTCAGTCCCATTGTCAGACCGTATGCTGATGCAGTAGGACCTGGGTTCCGTCTGGTGCGTGACAATGGCCGGCTTCGTTTGGTTACAGTGTGTCAGCGCTTCATGGATGAGAAAGGCATTGACGCTATTGACTGTCCCGCGCTTTCCCCAGACCTGAATCCAATCGAGCACCTCCGGGACATCATGTATCGTTGCATCCACCGGCGCCACGTTGCACCACAGACTGTCCCCAAGGAGCATGTCCAGACGTTGTAGGGATTGCTTACAGGCACTTAGAGGCCACACACACTCCTGATCCACATTATGAGTGAGGAAATTTATAAAAGGTGGATCAGCCAGGGATCTTATTTTTTCCTCTTTAATTTCGAGTATGATTCTGAATCCAGTCCTCAATGAGTTCATGAATTTGATTTCCATTGATCGTTCTTATTTTGTTTTGTTCAATAAAGATTTTCAACTGGAATATTTCATTCATCCACATCTGGGATGTGGGATTTAAGTGTTCCCTTTATTTTTTTGAGTGGTGTAGATTCTAATAATTTTATATATATCAAATTTTTTTGTGTTTCCCATGGATAAATGATGGTAAGGTGACACTAAATGTTGGTTTTCTTTTCCATAGAATGTATTTGAAACAATACACTACCCTCAGCACACCAATCAAGGAAACATTATATATTGTTAACAATCTATGTCATCTTCAGATGACTCTTGTTAAAAATAGCCATAACGCATGTGTTTATCTGCTGAATCAGTTTCCTGAAATACAGCCACTTGTGGCCCAAGACAAACTTTCATTTCTGCTTTATAACCAGTTAATTTCCCTCAGTACAAGTATTCAAAGCCTGGGTCTGATTCTAGCCTTCTTGTAAAGTTTTTAGATCTTTCTAAGTAGTACACCATGAATTATAAGAAGAAGTCTGTGGTCACCCTTTTTTTTTAATAGAATTTAACTACGTCCCTATTTTGAAATCCACACAATCTCACTTTCAATGGTCTACCAGTATCAGCAGGTTTCAGTGAGAGTATTGCTTCAGAAGGTTTTCTCTTTTTCCTTGAGGATGTTTTTTCTTGTCTACTTAACTTTATTTTTTCAACAAAATGTTTTTATTTTGGCTTTGGTTTGCATAAATTGTTATCGTTATTGAATTGTGATTTTCTTTCCTTTCACAGGTAGATGTTGATTTCGTTATGACAAGCTGCTGTGCAGAAGATGTCCACGCTGTCAGTGACTAATATCCCAGATGTTGGTCATGGTAAGAGGAATAATTTATGCTATATAACTTACATGCACAAGGTGTGTGTGTGGTGAATCAGTTTTCTGGAACTCATTCATATGTTGCACATAATGACTTTGATTCCTGTGCCCTTAGGGGAATCAGAATCCGAAAACGGTTTATTGCCAAAGTAAGTCACACTTACAAGGAATTTGACCTGGTGTCTTGGTGCAAAACATGCAGTCACAAAAATCCAAGCATAAATATAAAAATGGAAAATCGAAATAGACAGCTACTATGAATATAGAATGCACGAAAATATACATACACACACACACACACACACAAGTACATGCCTATGTGAATAAAAGTGTCAGTAGTGCAGACTGGAACAAAGAATAAAGGTACAATTCAGATCAGATCTGTCAGATGTTAGAAGCAGACGGGAAGTAGCTGTTTTTGTGGCTTGAGGTTTCGGTCCTGATGCACCGCAGCCTCCTGCCAGAGGGTAGAGTCTCAAACAGATAATTTTTGGAGTGAGAGGGGTCAGCTACAATCTTTCTTTAATAAAATGCAATACTATAATCTCATTATCTTGTATCCGTGTTTCACTTGGCTGATGTCTATTTCAGACATCTGGCACAGTGCTATGAGGTGGGTAATGGTTGTTTCTAATGTTTGTATTTCTTGTCAGATGAGAGCAAGGTCTTTGATGGGACCTCTGAGCTGCAGCTGGACTGCATGGTTGAGGAGAACAGTGGAAACGCAACAATAAAGCACGACAGACTGCAGTCACCAGCTCACCTCGCTCACACAGATGACTTTCCTGCCCCTCGTCATAATGGCCCATCAGTGACTGAGATGAGCAGCCCTCTGCCGGTAGAACCAAGTGACATTAAGGCAGATCCAGCTGCAGGTGACACATCTGCCTGCATAGGTGAGAGTAAATTACTTCATTTCAATGGGTGTGGTATTGTTTTTTCTAAATTATATAAAAGAGGGGCTTCTCCTAGTTACCAAAATGCAAATAAAGCCTGAATGCCACATGTTATGTTATTACAAAGGACATGAAGATTGATTGTTACGATTCTGAAATCGATATTAACTTGGCCCATTGAACGGTCCAAATGCACCATGAACCATTTGATGCCCGACTTCACTGCAAATTCAGCATGTCTTACATCATATAGCTGTTTACTTATTTACTGCGCTCTGTTTTCAGTGAAATGTTGCACTCATGGTACTGTTATATTATTATTATTATTATTATTCTATATTAAAATGCATTGTTCCGGAATCATATCATAGGCAATGTATCTAGATGCTTTTTAATTGCATTTGTTCTTTTATAAGGGCGAGATGCACACCCCCTTATAAACGAGGTATTTCTGTATTATTCTGAGGGATTTCTCAGAATAATACAGAGAAATATTATTTCTCAACAACACTTCTTTGTTCTTCTTTATTACACAACAATACTTCTTTAAACTGATATTTTTCTCAATCAATTAAGCAATCAATCAATCTTTATTTATATGGCGCCAATTCAAAACAACAGTTGTCTCAAGGTGCTTTCCAGAAAGATCAATTGTAGACCAAACTCTTTATATAATTAATTTTTGTACTCCTAAAATATCCTAAAGCAGCTTTGATTTCATGTTTCATGTGTCTCCATCATCCTCCTCGGACTTTTGGCAGGACTTTATCGCCATAATGATACTTCATTTTTCAAAACACGTTAACAACTTAAATCGCGAAATCCTTCTTCAGACGTCTGTATGAACGCCACGGCCTCCATAAGGACCCTCTCCTGGAGATAAAGAGATTTTTCTAAACAAGGTGTTGAAATAAATGAAACAATATATTCCATTTATTCAAAGAAACTAAATTTTACGACTGAAACTTTTTAGAATGTCTGTGATTTATTTAGTTTTTTTGACACCACAATTGTTGGCATCGTTACATTTTATAAAAAGTTTTTATTTAAATATCTATTTAAATTGCACAAAAGCAAATTCATTCAAATAATAAATTAATTCTAACTGTCGCATTGAGGTAGTTGTTTGTACAATCTAATTTCGACATATTTGTTGGCCCTACGGGTATTCTTGTTTTGCTTCCTTCATTCCTTCAATTTTTTTTTTCAAATTAAGGCAGGCAAACAGACCAGCCTCCAGCACACCTCAAACAGCACTCCATTTGCAATTATTGCCTCGAGGATTGTCTTAATAGACAATGTTGAAAGTCCTAATGCTTCATCCACTCTTTGTTCATTTGTGTACAGAAGGTCAGCCGGTGAAAAGAAAGAAGGGTCCTGCTCCGAAGATGCTTGGCAATGAAGTGTGCAGTGTTTGTGGAGACAAGGCCTCTGGTTTCCATTATAATGTGTTGAGCTGCGAGGGCTGCAAGGGCTTCTTTCGACGCAGCGTCATTAAAAGTGCCCAATACTCTTGCAAGAACAACAGTCGCTGTGAAATGGACATGTACATGCGCCGGAAGTGCCAGCAGTGCCGCCTGCGCAAGTGTCGGGAGGCAGGCATGCTGGAGCAGTGTAAGTGTCTGTGTGCCAAATAAATCCAGACATGAAGGAAAAAAAGACTAAATCACCAGAATATCATGCAATTAAATCAGAGATTAAGCGTTAGTCAAGATGTCCTCTTTGACGACCTGTAGGTGTGCTCTCTGAGGAACAAATCAGACTGAAGAAGATGAAGAAGCAGCATGAGGATGAAACGGCCCGTTCATCTACAGAGATCACACCCACCCCTCTGCAGGAAGCACCTGCACTGGATCCACAGCAGCAGGAAATGATTGAGAAGCTGGTGTCCATGCAGAAACAATGCAACAAGAGGTCTTTCCTCGACCGACCAAAAGTGACTGTAAGTTAACATCTTAGATCATAGATTTTTTTTTTTTTTTTTTTTTTTACCAGTTAAAGGTCTCTTGTGTTACATAAACCGAATGTAAGGTTCCTCTGTAGTCTTCAATTTTTTTTAACAATCTGAGTTTTAGGCCTTACGAGTATGAAATATGTTATATAAGGAAATGTGTATATATATAAGGAATGATGCTCAAATGCATTGTATTTGATGTAATGCATCATGTATTACTATTTCCTCGTATCAAATTTACTTTTGTCCATTATGGATGTTAATTTTGTTAATCATGATCATAACCAGATCTTAAAAGTTGAATTGAATTTACAGAAATACTGCATAAAATAGTCTCTAATAGTATCACTAAATTCATTAAGCCTACTGAAAAATGCAAATCATGATAATCTTCCAATTGTTCCGTTGTTGTGGGAACAATCAAAAGAGACAAAAAAATTATCTTCAAGTAAAAAAAGAGGTTTCTGCTGCTGCAGAAACAAAATGTAGTAGTTGTGTGAGGCTTATGCACTCTTGTGGTATATATCTGATCTAAGTTCAACACCGACATTGTCAAGGTATAACACAGAATATGCTGTATCTGCTACTTTGCTATTTTATAAAAATATCTCAGGTGATTGTTTACACCATGCTAACTTAATTCATGTCTGTCCAATAGCCATGGCCCGAGAATCAGGACCTGCAGAACCGAGAAGTACGTCAGCAGCGGTTTGCCCACTTCACCGAGCTAGCAATCATGTCAGTACAGGAGATTGTGGATTTTGCAAAGCAGCTTCCTGGTTTCCTGGAGCTCACAAGAGAAGACCAGATTGCTCTACTGAAAACATCTACCATTGAGGTATGACATGATTTAATTTGGTAGTTTATTCCTTTTGTAGTTGGAGCTTTAGTTTTGAAATGTTTTCTTGGCTCTTGAAGGCATTGCAATCTATATCCATCACTTTTCTGGAATATGATTTTAGAAGAAAGAAATCCTAGTGACGCCATAATTCTGTGCAATTTTAGCATAAATGAAAGTGCAGACGGAGTAGAAGTTCTGTTTTACTCCTGAAAAGAAAATCCTCCCCGCATAATTTGGACGGCTTATTTCAATGTCTCTGCGTACCAGTTTGTCTTTGTTTTTTGCATATTAATATTCTGCTCATTAAAATGATTTGTCTTCCTCAGATTATGTTGCTGGAGACATCTCGGCGGTACAATCCTACTATTGATAGTATCACATTTTTGAAGGATTTCAGTTATAATAAGGAGGATTTTGCCAAAGCAGGTGCATTTACTGATTTCGTCTTTCAAATATTTATGGATTATATGAATATTCTATATAATATTTGGATGGTTAGTATTCCATGGTTAGTTAATGCTCTTCTGAAGTTAAAAGTATGAGCAGCCATAACCAAGTTTTTTTTTTCGTATCTCTTGACATTTTCCTTAAACATTCCATGCCAAATCTATTGCACGTAGAAAGTTGTCATCAAATATGAACGACGGCAAGTTAAATCTTTCATCCTATGTGTATAGATTAGATAAAAGGTTATGTTTGGCATCTTATTTATAACGAAAAGGAAAACTTTTGTTGCTGTCACTTCACTGTCTAAAATAATTTTCCTCCTTCAACTAAGAAAACCCTCCAAACAGTCCTTGTTTCTTTTCCCTCACCCTCCTTAGGGCTTCAGATTGAGTTCATTAATCCAATCTTTGAGTTCTCAAAAGGAATGAATGACCTGCATCTGGACGAGGCAGAATATGCCCTTCTTATCGCCATCAACATCTTTTCTGCAGGTTAGAATACCTTAACTTAACAACCCTCACTGCTCCCTCAGTTTTCAATTGAAAATGCATGTACGACATAATTCCACCACTTATAGCTGCAGTGCATTTTGGCTATAACTCACTCTTTTGTTGCACATATCTTTGGAATAAGTTCAGAAGTAGTTCAGAAGTGGAGCTCTTTGCCTCCATGGTTTTGGTGATATGGTCTAGTTTGTTTGTTTTTTAACTCCTACCATGGGGAAAAGGCTACATTGTTAAATGGTTTCTTTTCTTGTCTATTTAAATATAACGAGTTCTGCACAGAGGCACTTTATTTTGAAAATAAACTTGATTTTTTTTTTATACTGTTATTGAGTCTGACATCCTGTTCAGCTGGGTCTACTCTGTGCTCTGTGTAAAAAAAGGTGCATTTTCCAGTGTTGAGCAGAAAGACTTCCAAGGCGTTCTAGAATTACCACAATCATCTTCACTTGCCTTTACACAGCTTTGCCTGGTAGAGTTGTCTGAAGGACAAATTCTGATGATGTGGAATAAGAGAATAATCTGTACCTTTTTGTGTTTTGTTGGTTTAACTGTTTAGATCGGCCAAATGTACATGATCACGATCTGGTTGAGAGGCTGCAGCAACCCTACGTGGATGCTCTGCGTTCTTACATCATGATTAAGAGACCAAATGTAAGTGCCCAGGGGTCAACCTCACTGTTCTTCCGTGGTCAGCTGCATGTCGGCATAATCTGCTTGTCATCATTTCAACACTAATATTGGGTCAGGGTTCAGATTCCACTGCTTAGTTTAGACATGTAGGGGTCTTGATCAGTTGCAAGAGCTCAAAAATGTTGTGAGGATGTTACTTTTACCTTTGCAAAGCGTGTGTTTTTCAAAGAAACCTATTGTTTTAGGTTACTCTGACTTGTCTAGCAGTTTAACAATCTTTGATAAGTCGTAGTGCCGCCTCTCACTTGAATCTCTGTATAAGTATTATTTGTTATTCTTTCCATTTAAATCTTCTAGGGGATAGATATTTGTATTCTCCACAGTATAGCTCACAAACTATATATTCTAGCTTTTACAAACTTACACAGAAGTTAACCAGGATAAGTAGTTTTGCCTTTCAATATTTTGATTTGCCTATGGATTCTTTTACATAGAGAGGTGGTTTTTTTTAAAGGTGATTCTGGAAGTGGGCCATCTTCTCTGTAGTGTATACTCAAATCCATGTATTTAGGGGCAGGTTTGTAGGCTATGTTTTCATCTCCAGATTTCTCTGTTTTTAAATTGATTCAAATGTCTCCTCAGGATCACTTGATGTTTCCCCGTATGCTTATGAAGCTTGTGAGTCTTCGTACGCTAAGTAGCGTCCACTCAGAGCAGGTTTTTGCCCTTCGCCTCCAGGACAAGAAGCTTCCCCCGCTGCTTTCTGAAATCTGGGATGTTAACGAGTGACTGCAAACCTGATGTGTTTTTGTGGCTTCGTGAAGCTAGACAGACGTGGCATCGAGTAGGAACACTGACCTCTTTCTGCCCATTGGGGCTGGGATTGCTAAGAGCATTGAGATCTTTTTCAAAGAGGACAAGAGCATTGTTGCCCTTTGCTCTTAACAAGACTGCTAAATGGTTTTGTGTTCACCTAGTTTTATTGAATGTTTTTTTCATTTTGTGTAGACGCTGACATGATTAATGATTGTGGTGATGTTAAATGCCAGCATCCGGCTCTTGAGCCAGTTCTCTCTGATTTAATATTTGTTGAAATGTCGATCTCTAGCGCAGTTCTATATTCATCTTCTAAGAATTATAAACAATTTTCTGGTACTGGCTGTCTCAAAAGACAGGATTACAGCAACACCATAAAGTTGAAATATTGAATTATACACTTGTGCAATAGGTGGAAGTGGATACAGCTTTGATCATAGCCAGGTGTTTGTTGATATTTGAGTTAAATGGTTGATCATCTGGGTGTTATTTTGCATTCTCAAATGGCAACAAATAGCTTGTGGGGTAAGTGCAGAAATGAAAAAGTTGGTGTAGTCTCTCAGGTATAGTAATGTGAAGTAGACCTCTTTGAATCAAATCTTTTAGATTACTTGAGTTTTCTTCTAAGTGCATAAGGGACCCTTTTGGTCATTTCTAGTTGCCCATTAACCTTTATGTAAAATGTGTATTTATTTTCACACCAAGACCTTTTATAGAGTGCTCACAGGAGAATTATCCACAAGATTGTACAATCGCATACTAACGCACAAGAAAGGAAACTTCTGAAGACGACTGACAAACTGCACTCTCCTTCACAGGAGAAGGTGATTTGACTTAATTCTTCTTTTTTTTCTTTCTTTTTTTTAACGTAATTCATTACAATAGGTTTTACTAATGTGTCTTCAAAATTCTATGTGTAGATGCAATGTTGTTTTAAAAAGAAAACCATGATCCTTTCAAACAAATAAAACCCATCCTGAAGAAATTGCACTCTTAAATCAAAATAGGAAGGATTACCTTTGTCGTCACCTAGTTTGTCGTTAGTGTGTGAGATGTACTTACATTCATTTCAGGAGAAAGCAGTCCACTTACTTTCATATTTTGTGTTTGTTACATAAAAATATAACGTGGGATAAGTTTATAAGCAACAAAAATGTAATTTGAGCAGGATATTGAGAATTTCACAGCCTATTATTTTTGATAGTTCACTGGATGCAGGATTTTGAGGAGAGGATGTATAGCTCAATATCTTAATGTCTACCATAGTACCTTCCTCTAACAGGTATTCGACAGCTTCACTTGTCTGAAAGCCTCACAAAAAATGTACCAAAACAGCAGAAGTGGGTAGAAACATGAACCCCCTAACCATGGATATTTAAATGTTCCGAGTCATGCAGTGTATTTTTTCCGTGTAAGTTTTCGTACAATGTGAACTTGAAATGTATTACTGATGATTAATGACTGCAACTTTCAGTCTGTTAAAATTAATTAGGTGTTACACATTATTGTAGTGGTTTGACCATTTTAGCTTCAATTTCTTAATCACTTCTTTAAATAGAACTAAATTTCATATTGCATAATGCTTTAATTTAAATGCTGTGCATCTCCAAAATCGTCAATGTTTTTAAAATGTGACTTTTTCACAGCAGATATTTAGATTTGTTATTGTAAGAAATTCTCAGGTTGTATTTACCATACAGTTCAACTATGATATTGATTTTTTTTGTTTTCTTTTTGTTGATTAAGTGATTTAATAGCGACTTGTTGACAAAGACCTCACACCATGAGATTAGACTTACTGTGGAAAACATTGTTAGCGCCACCTCTTGGTTGGTTGAATGAATGCAAACAACTGTTTTTTTTCCTCCCCATGTTGAGTCTGCACCATCATGTCGGTCACAATGGTTAACAGTGTCTCCTACTCCACCCCCCCCACCCCCCCAGAGTTTCTGAAAGATGCACTAACGAAAAGCTCAAGTTATATAATTTCTTCAGCTACTGAGGGAAGTACGGCCCAGTTATATAAGTCAACCTGAAGAGTGGAGCCTGAAGTTTCATTCCTGTCTTAAGCTGCGTTGTACTGCATTCCTATTATGAACGTTGACCTCATTTCAGAAATGTATAAAATGGCGATTATCCGAGACAATTTTTCATTGAGTTGGAACACACAAAAACAGAAGTCAATTTTGTCTTAGAATGTTCTTACCACAAACTGACTTTGCATTTTGTTTCCCTCTCGGTAAATTGATTTACTCGTCTTTATAATTTAAAGATGCAAACATGTTTTTGCAGTTAACCCTTTATAATTTCCGCACTAAATGCCTCCTGCAGTGCAGATAAAATTAAATAATGGCAGTTGGATGTGAAAAGCGTTCTTTGGGGTCCCTTTGGGAATAGATCTGATGTTCGCATTTGGTTTCTTTTTGTTTGCTTCTTTCAGGGTTCTGCTAGTCCTATTAACGATAAAAGTTTAAAAGTAGCCTCTGCAATAGTGGGATACAAATTATCTGGCCTTGTAAAATCACAGGTCATGGTCATGGTTTGTTGTACTCTGATCATATGGCAAACACAAACTTTTGTTTAGTGTACATGTCCTGTTAATACTGTAGGTATGGAGTTGAAATGTACTGTATATACTGTAATTGTTATCTCTGATCTCATTTAATTCCTGTCTTCAAAGAGTGAAAACTGTAAACATTAACATATAGAAATGTAAACCTATTTTAATACTTTGTTTTGTATGTACAGCATGAATTAAAGCTATGCTGTAGTGCTGATATATTTGGAATCAAAATCTCTGACTTTTGGACACCTGCATGTCATGCACACAAAATTGCCAAGAAACGGTTGTCATGTTCTCGGATTTATTGGGTATTTAAATTAGTTTATTTTGCTGTTCGTTCATATACTGGAGTGTATATTATAAAATATATAATAAAAATTCAGGGAACACTCAAAACAAAGATTGGATATTGGAACAAAGTAAAGTTGAAATTCTTAATTGATAAGCACATTATGTTATTCCTTTAGAATGAAATTAGCCAAGACCAGTGAGTGGAAACAAATATCCTGAACCCATTGAGGCCTGGATTCTAAATCACACCCCACGTCAAATTGAATAACTGAAATCACAGGCTGATCTAACTGGTGGGAATTTCTTCAGGACAACTCGTTTCTCAGTAGTGTGTTTTCCCCCATGTGCCTGTCTGCCCTCCTGACAACATCTGGGTAGGCTCCTAATGAGACAGTGGATGTGTCCGTGGGGATGTCCTCCCAGAACTATATTAGGGCATCACTGAGCTCCTGCACAGTATGTGTTGGTGACGTCTGATGCAGTGATACATACCGTAAAGAGGCTCTCAAGTGGGTTATGGTTTGGGTAACATGAGGACCAGTCCAAGGCATCAATGCCTTCATCAGCCAAACTGCCTACCGACTGTGGTCACCTGAGGCCGGACATTGTCCTGGACCAGGACGAACCCAGTGGCCACTGCACCAGCGTAAGGTCGGACATTGAGTCGGATGATTTCATCCTGGTACATCCCAGCAGTCAGGGTATTGTTGGCTAACACGTGGATGTCTGTGAGACCCTCAAAAGGAATGCCTCACTAGACCATAAGTGACCCACAGCTAAACCGGACTGGTCATGCTGGATGATGTTGGAGTCCGCAAAAGTTCACCACAGACTCTAGATTCTTTCACATATGTCACATAATCTCAGGTTTTTGGTCTGCTTTAACCCTGGGGAACGCCTATCCAGCTGCATGGTGCTGGGCTATTTAGCACAGGTCCCACTAAAATAAGCCGGCCCCTCAGCCCACCCTTATAGTGGCGGTTTGGCAAGAAATCATAAACACAAGTTTCCAACTGGAGCTCATTTTGTAGCCTTCTGGCAGTGCTCCTCCTTCCTCCTCGCAGAAAGTGGCAGAGGCTGCTCCTACTGCTGGATTGCTGCCCTTATGTGGCCCTGTCCAGCTCTCCTTGTGTAATGGTCTTTCTCCTGGTATCTTCTCCACACTCCTGAAATGTTCCTGGAGACAAAGCAAACCGTCCTGTGAAGGCACATATAAATGCGCCATCCTGGACGAGCTGGACTACGTGTGTGTAACCTGACTGAACTGCTTGTACCACATCATGCTACCAGAACAAACAAGAGGAGATCAATCAGCACACAGAACACTTTATTCATCACTCCTAGATATCTATTATTTGATATTTGTATACTCACACAGGGAAGGACTCAATGTACTGTCATTTGCAAACACACATTGAAAAAATACCCAAAGTAATGTCCATGTTGTTACAGTTCAATAACTGGATGTAAAAAAACTCGCTAAATCTTGTAATATGACCTACCTGCTGAGTGGTGATCATTATTGGGTGACGTTTTCCCATTGGTTAACAATTTTCTGCTCTCCATTTGCACAAACAAATGTTACTGTCAATATTTATATCAAGCTAACCAGATGCTAACTAAAGACTATTTTCATACAATCTTAAAAAATACATAATTTTTCGATATACATCACTTATAACGCAAAACCAGTCCAGCAAATTATCAGAACACACATCACATAATTAGAAACAGAGCCAATTATTGTACAGTTAAATCCTGCATTAAACTTTACTTCTAGTTAGTCAGCATTTAGGGATGGCGGCTTGTCCAGGTGTGGACACAATGCTGCTGGGTTTATAGTGCAAAATACATTGAGTTGCCCTTAAAATACCTTCTGTTATTCTTCATTTAGTTATATGAAACATTAAAAAAAAAATGCACCGCAGACCAAACAAGACATTTGAGCCTCCAGAGAAATAAACACAACAGCAAAACATCTTTTAAAAGATGTTGTGCTGTGTGATTTTGTGTTTTTTGGTTTTGGATGATAATATAGTAAAGAAATAATTTTCAGTACATAGAAATGATGTAGTACTGAAAAAAGATAGCAAACATTGTCATTGTAGTCATTATTTAATGCGGTGTATATATAGGAAAAATCGGTGTACTCAAACATTTCCTAAATAACCATGACTTCGAAGGATTCATAATAAACCTAGTTCTGATATTTTATGTTAGTCATCACCACTCTTCAGGTCTCTGAGATTTGAATCTGTAACTCTCTAACGAATTTCAAGGTTTTGTAATTTATTATTTCCCATCTTTTGCACTTTGCATTCAGCAAAGGGTGATAAAACTAATATTGACAGTGATTTTGTGTTAGTTTGTTTTGCCTTTCATTTGAGACCAAAAGACGACTTGCTTAACGAACTATCTGACGATCAGAATGTGAGGATGGATATACCCAGATAGACGTGATATTCCGTCCAACTACCTGCTGCAGACCTAACCATCTCCCATCTCACACCGTGGAACTCCTCTCTGCAGAAGCCCGCCCGCTCACAAATAAGAGGGGAACCCAGTACATAGGCTTAATTGACCCACACATTGAAATTAAAATTGATATAACGTGCAGCATGAACGATGGGAAACCGATCATGTGATGTCACCATTCAGATTTTTTATTTTTTTTTATTGATGAGTGTGTTTTTGCCGCCCCTGGGCAAGATGCTGCCCTGGGCAGTTGCCCATAGCTAAATCCACCACTGTCACCAAAATTGAATCACCTTTACGATATGCCAAAAACTACCTCTGGGTAAAATTTCATGCAAATATGTCAATTAGTTTTTCCTTAGCTTTGAGATTGTTCTTCATAAGTAACCACATGAGGGGAGAACATTGTCTTTATTGTTATTGAACGATGAAAGAGAGGTGCAGATTAGCTGGACACCATGTCACTCGAGAATTGGTTTACGAGGTCCATTGAGTCCTTGAGTATTGCATTAGCCTACATCACCAGATCTAACGTTTACCCCTGCAGGCAGGGTTCGGTAGCGTTGGTCAGGCTCGTTGGTTCCTCCTAGCAGGGCTCTGAGTGAATATGCGGAACTCCCGCAGACGTTGAAGAGGATGTTGTGAAGGAAGGTTGGACCTGATTCAGCCACGGAGGCTGCCACTAATTACGCATCATTTCTCATGTCGGGCGGAGAGGCAGACATTCACAGCCGTTGCCCATGCCCTGTGTTTCCAATGATATACGGAGATTTTATGGAAAGGAGGCTGAATTCAGACAAGACCGCCGCCTTCTTCCCTGTTTGACCGTGTGACCAAGGAGGACACCCACCATCTAGGCCGTCATCAGCAGATGGTTTCGCAGTGAATGCTAAAGGCTAATCGGCTAACGTAAGCAGGTAAAGACGTTCTTCCTAAACGTTCGTGCTATTGAAACTCACCCGTATCATCATTTTTAGTTTATGTTCTGCACTATTTTCTAACATCCCCACCACTTTGTAATTCTGACAGGTTATCATCTATTATATAAATTGCTCTAACTACTGTTAGCAGCTAGGTGGCTAACTAGCTAATCCATCAGTGACGTAGGAGACCATAAAGCTAGCAGAATGGAAAGGAAAGGATGCACCTATGGGTGAACACTTAGGACGAGTCAATGCCTTCCACCTTTTTATATTCATACGAAAATAGTTCAGTTGACATTGTACGGGCACCTTCCTTGAAGACGTTGTCATATTTGGCCATAATAATGATAGTATGAATGCTATTCTCCCCTGAGCCCAGAGTAATCACTACAGCTAGCTTGTAAAATAGTAAAATCCCCACAATAAATTCGAACCAAAATTATTTTATGCTGGCAATTTAAAATTAATCTGAACCTGATAATGATTCGGCCGAAATCATGTGTCAAACTCCTCATGGTCATTGTCGCGGTTCGTGGTTGAATTACTGAAGGCAATGTCAAACAGCGTTCCAATGAGAACACGACCGATCAGGTAAAACCGATATAGTGTAGTTGATAGTAACGCTGTGGTTGAATACAGATGTTTATTTTAGCAAGGTGAAGTACAAGGTTCACAAAGAATGAACCAAGCTTTCACGTGTGGAGGAAGTATATATCTCTAAATATTTATATAAATTATATTTTTTATTTTTTATTTATATATATATATATATATATATATTAAAATTGTAATATGAATTGCAATTGTAATTTAGATAACAATTTTCCATTACTCTTTCTTGCCCCTGTCACTTTGCTAATATTGTTGGAGCTGCTGTAAACACTAACACGCACAGATCAGCCGTAACATCATAACCACATTCACCAGTCAAAGTCCCCCCTTTTTGTAAGTGGGATATATTTGATAGCTAATGGAATTTTTTCCATCCATCCAACCAACCAAACAACCCACCCAACAACCACGGACTCTCGTATTCATTTAGGGTCGACAATACACCTATACTGTATGTTTTTAGACAATGGGAAGAAGCTAGAGTACCCACGTACAAACATTCTTCCTGTGAAAAATCAGTACTTTGACTAGCATATTTTCCAGGATGTAAGTGAGGATAGGCTCCAGCCCCCCACAAACCTGTCCAGGATAAGCTGTTACATAAAATGGCTTGATGACTGGATGCAATCCTTGACAGCACTTGGAGAACTCAAACTATAACCTGAGCCCAATAATAAACTCTCCAATAAACCTATGACAAATGGTCGCACAGGACAAGGAAACCATCCACGGGTGTCTCTTACCAGTGGGCTAAGATCATCTTTGTTGAGGGTTATTGGAAAAAAGAAAAAAAAACATGTATGAAAGTCATCGTTATTACATTAGTCACATCGAGGGGAGCTCCCTGTTTCTTCAGATAAAATAAAAGCTAATTATGTTGAATTTGCCGTGACACAAGCTGACCTCGGCAAATTAGGCAAATTAGCCAAATTAATTCTGTTACCATGCCTTGCATCACTGACTGTTATTACGTCTTATGTGAAAAGTTAGCATGTAAGAATGAATGGAAATTAACACATACAGTTATATACATCTTGGAAAGAAGACAGAAGATTAGTATAAATAAAATAAAAAGTAGTTGCTGCCCACCTCCATGACCACCTCAAATACAACAACCTCTTTGAAACGTTTCAGTCTGGTTTCTGCTCCGCCCACAGCACAGAAACAGTTCTGCTTAGAGTCACAAATGACCTACGGATGGCAGCAGATGCTGGTTCACCTTCCCTCTTGATTCTCCTTGATTTGTCTGCTGCGTTCGACACAGTTGACCATGGAATACTCCTACACCGCCTACATCACACCATTGGACTCACTGCCACCGCCCTAAACTGGTTTCAATCGTACTTCACCGACAGAACAAAATACATTTCCCTTGGAAGCTCAAGGTCCCCGACACACACCGTCACCTGTGGGGTCCCCCAGGGATCAGTCATCGGCCCCATTCTCTTCATACTGTACATGCTCCCCCTTGGCCATGTCATCAGTCGATATGGACTCTGCTACCTGATGACACGCGAATCTACATAAGAACTGACACATGTTCCTCCGCAGCCTCTCCATCCTCATCGTCATCATCATCTCCCCTGTCAACTCTCCGCGCTTGGTGTGGATGAAAAACAACTTTCTCCAGTTGAACAGCTCCAAAACCGAAGCAATTTTAATTGGCACCCCACATCAGACCCAGTCTTCCTCCATAACCAGTATTA
>VRLP01004069.1:0-54074 GCA_009660295.1 Lophius piscatorius
ATAACTATATAAAAGCCTTACCAAAAAACCAACAATGTTAATTAAGGTTATAGATTCTGCTAAAAAGGAAAGTTTTAAGTCCTTTTTTAAATGTGTCAGTCGTATACAAATACAATTCAATACAGTAAGCAGACACCAGGCTTTACTTTTTGAGGCGTGTTTTGGCCCTCGTTGTTCACAGGGTTTAATGATTGAATAAAAAAAAATCCGAAGCCTTAAAAGTCTTTGTGTTTACAAATGTACAAATATATTTATGGATAACATTATAGAGCAAGTAGGTTTGAGACATGTTTAGTACAATCAACAGCATAAATACAAATAATTGTATTTAGTAAATACAAGAAATAACACTGAATTAAGATGGTTTGGTGACATAAGTTGTCCCATATACTTAAAAGTATGAAGTAATCTTTTTTTTTTGGATTACTTTTGCCCACTAATTCAGCATAATCTCATGGGAGCAGTTGATCTAAATAAATTAAGTAAATATGATGTTTTCTTTCGGTGTTGGCCCATTTGTTGTCTTGCAGAGATTTGAAAGAGAAGCATGGGTATTACTCTGAAGTAGTACAATCAAGAAGCTAGCTTGCTGGTTTGATAAGGTTAATTCAGTTCAGCACCAGGAAACTGTCTTGCACCGGCTGAACGTTGAAAGATCCATAGAATCAGAGAATCAAGAGCTTACTTATAAATTGTAATGTTAGTTAAATGTTTAGAAATAGGGTTCAGGCGTATGAAGGTGAAGTACAATTCTGCCATGACTGTGCACAATGCTAGTTACATTTCTGCTTTTTGTTAAATTGTGGATTCGATTTCTGATAATGTATCTTCTTCTTCTTTATCATCTTTCATCTGTTCCCTTTCGGGTTGATAAATGTCCTATTTGGCTATGTTAAAGACAGTTAAAAAACAACAACAACAAAACATCTGCACAGAATTTGAATGGGGTCAATTCTGGCCCAATATTCACCCAATCACCAATTTTCATGGAAGTCCCGTTTTATAGTTTTTGTGTTATCTTGAAATGCCAATATACAACTTGTTTTCTGGCAGGTGATGATCTGACGTGCCTTCGGTCAAGGAATCAAAAACTCTTTGACCATTCAAAGACACTTATTTTTAAATTTTTAAGAGGGAAGTGCCTTGGATGTTATCCTATCCCTACCCAAAGATTATCTGCAAAAAACTCAGTTGAAATCCATGAAGCACAAATATCCTTGCATTTTTCCCCCATATAAGGCATTAACAGATTCATTTGTGAGTTTTGGATGAACTGTGCTGTGTATTTTCTTCTGACAAAGCCAGGCAGGCCGTTTGCTCCTGCTTCCAGTCTCTGCCCTGGAGACTGCAGTTTCTTAAAAAACAGTACTTCTGTATTGAGTTTTTGCTTATGTTATGTTGAGAGAAGGATTAAGCGATGCAAAGCGATGCTACAGTTTCCTGAAAACAGTCAACAACTGAATGATGACCAGCAGACGCGTGTGTGAATACACAGAGGGAAGAGAGGAAGTCTCCTTCATCTGTTCAAGCAGCAGTCAGGCTTCACTTTTATTTGCATGGGGGTTGGAAAGAGGGGGTGCGAGGAAGGAGGGGGTGTCTCTCCATTACCACTCCTCTTCCTCATCTGTCATAGCCTATGCAAAGAATAAAAATTGGCCAGCCCCTTTTCCATTCCCATGGATCGTATTACCAGACTCCTTTCCCGGGACATCTGCTCAGCCACTAACAACGGAGCGCGTCCCCGCGCCTCAAACCCGCACCAGATCCCAGCCCCCGCCGTGTGCCCTCCTCCCCTCCTCCCTCTCATCCAGCCCTCAACAGCGCTCTCTCCGTTATTTGTGTCATGAGGAGCCACAGTGCGAGTGTCCTCTGCGTTATCCGGCTGTTGCTCACCCGGTCTTAGCTCGTTCCTGCGGGCGTCCGAGAAGAGAGGCGAGCAGCCGCGCCGGTGCCTTCAGCCGCACGCTTGTGTTTGTCCGTGCGCCCCGCAGGCTTCTGGCTCCGGGCTTGGAGTCTCCCATCCACTCCGCTGCTAGCGTGTTGTTGGGCGGATTAACGGACACAGATTTCCATGTCTGATGTTCCAGTAATCGGATATCTGCTTTGATTTTTGCCTTTCGACCTTTTGTGTTTGTTTTGAATACCATGGAATTTGTGGAGAAGGAGTGTGGAGCGCTGGGGGGATTATTCCAGGCCATCGTGAACGACATGAAGGTAACATACATGGAAATGAAAGTCAGACACGGATCATATCTGACCTTCAATTTATGCCGACTGACTGATCAGATGCATATTTTTACGGCCTTTGTCTCTTTTACCGGGTCCTCCCCCACTGGAAACACCGCTGCAGGTCAAACTGAGAGATGAAACATGTTTCCCTTTGTGCTATTTGCATAATGTGAAGCAGGTCTGTCACTGCTATCATTCAACAATATTTCAGAATATGTGTCAGTGTTCTGAAGAAAAACTGCCTGCATAGAAGTATTACAGGGCCAAATGTTTATTTTGTCAAATAGGAATGAGGGGGTGGTGGTTTTAAGTGTCAACACTCAACCTCAATCGGGCAAATGGAGAAAGGGCAGTTGCAAATGTTCATAGTTGCCATTTGACTTCAAACAACTGTTCCTCCTTTTTCCCACCTAAGATTCCTTTTGTTTTTCTAGATTAAAAATCAGACTCAGAGACTGACTCCATCATCTCAGCATCCAAACCGGCTAACAGAATGTTAGTGATTGTTCTCCCTAATGTTTGCTCTCTACATCAGCAACACCTACTTCCATACACATCTTATCCCAGCAGCGCTAAACCGAATTATACAGTCGATTTTTACGGACATTGTTGAAGGACAATGAAAATCATTTTAGGGGCTCAATGGGAAGTGCGTAAAATGTAAAAAAAAAAAAAAAGGCTGGAAAGGCTCTCTGTTTTACTTTAAGACTATCCCGTCACTTTTCTGAAAAGCAAGAGATCCATACCTCGCAGCATGCCTGTAAGTGATTTAAGCAACAACAGATAGATGTCTCCCATTATCTTTTACAGACATGGAAGCGTGAGTGTGTGTGTTGGGGGAGGGGGTCATGTCGAGGAAGTTGAACCAGGGTGGTCTGTTGTTGTTCACAACAACAGATGGTAAGTGTGAACGTGTTCATCAGGCCTGCTGGCAGCTCCCACTCTTCTCATTGTGGAGGGCGCTCATGCTACAAAGCCTTAATAACAGTGAACAAGTCCAGTATAAGGCAACACTTTTCACCAGACAAATGTTTTATGGATCATTGACTCAGAGGGGCGTAATGGCTTTAGACAGACTATTTATGTGTGTTTTTTTGTCTCCAGTGAAATCAGCCCTCAGCTATTAGTGGCCATGTTTGGTCTCTAGTTGTGTTTTGTGCAACCCAGAGCCAGAGGGAGGGGGAGACAGGGGGCTCTTAAAAAGAGGCAGACTATGTATTGATAAGCTGTGCAGATGAATGAAACAGAAGCCCTTAGTCAGCACAGTGTCAGTGTCCACAGTCTGAGATAAGACCTCATTCCTGGCTGCCTGACTGGGCCAGTCAAGCCCTGTTAGACCGGCTTTACCCCAATGAGGAGCAACGCAGCTGTGCTGAGCCCGCCGATTGTGAGCAATGTTGCAGTTTAATGTACATGATGCATGTACAGTACAGTTCACTCTAGAATCTAGAATCTTTTTTACATGGGAAGGCAACAAGATATGCTTATGAAATGCAGGCTCCGAAGATGAAAGTTCTGACCTCACCTTCCTGTGAATACTATGTGTAGGAGGAAGAGCCTTTTATGCTTCCTTCCTTTTCTTTGTGTCTCTCCCACTCACCTCCCTGGGAGTTGCTGGGTGTGTCCCCCCACACCCACTTGCTGTAGCTGCCTTTGCTTGTTGATATGTCATCAGCTGTCTCGGCTATGCTTCCCTCCTGGCCAGTGGGAGTAACAAGCCACAAAAACTAATTAGACACCTGTTGGAGTCAAGTACAGACAGATAGGCTGGGAGGTTCATGGTAAACATTTTTGTTAGGGATGATGATTCATTTCAAAGGCTTCATCCGAGGGAAGCTGGGAGTTAAAAGTTGTAATTGCATGGATGGAGGTTTCTACTAGAAATGATGGAGAGTATATGTGTTTCCAGGTTGCAGACTGACTATATAGTATGGATCTGTGCTCTGTATCACCTCTCCTCCATCAAAGAGGCAAACAGGGGTTATGTCCTTTCTAACCTTTATCCAGGGGTCAAGCTCTTGCTCTAATGGGATCTAGCTGTGAATGTGTTTTTTTTTCTTCCTCTATTCCTACAGTCCAAGACAACATGTGATAATCCTAGCATAGATATAATCCAGACTTTTCAAAGACCGGCTAAAGTGCCTGCCCTGCGCACATAAACACCCGTGGTATGACAGCTAATGCGGATATTGCTTACATGAAAGAGATGTAAACACGTGAAGACTAAAACTAAAATGGAAGAAGAAGGCGTCATGGTTCACAGAGGACAATAATAACATGGGTGTGCACTGAGAAATCACTCTGTCCTTCTTAAAGACAAGTCGGAGCACAGAGTTTATACACTAACCGGTTTCTAACCTCCAGTTAGAGTTATTACGGCTGTATTTAAACTCCGTGTCTTACCAGTGCATAATGGAGAAAATTCAGCCGAAATGCCATTAAGCTGTAGGAAACCAGTTTCTCTCCTGTTTTGGAGAAAATTATGTCTTCTTTTGTGTTTTTGAGACAGTCTGCTTCAGCAATAAATGTCCTTGATTTGTCACAATTTTTCTTTCTTCCTCACCAGAGCTCTTATCCTGTGTGGGAAGACTTCTGTGCCAAGGCCACAAAACTGCACTCTCAACTCAGGTGAGAAGTAGTGCCAGTGAAGGGTGGATCTCCATGACGAAAGTGTAAAATCAACAAACTGTAAATTTATGCTGTCATAGTGCAAAATGAAAATGTGCTAATATATTTACAGGACCACAATTTTGGCAGCAGTGGCTTTTTTAGATGCCTTTCAAAAGGTGGCAGACATGGCCACCAACTCAAGAGGTATGTGTTTTTTTCTCTATCACAAGCACACTGTGGAGTTGAGACTCTGATGGAATAAAAAGCGGGAAAATGGCAATCCTATTTTGTTTAAAGTAATCAGTTTGTCTTCATGGAGTACTGCACACTGATCATTATACCCCCGTTAAAGTTGTGGATATTGTGGAATCATGATAAACGCCGCGTCCGCCGCCGCTGATCCTTCGTGTTAACAAAACAATTTCACAAATCATTTTAAAATTTTGTACCCATATAGAGCTTAGTGTGAGGAAGAATTGGAGTGATTTTGGGAAGATTTTGTTGTATCGTTCCGGCACTTGAGGGAGCATTAGCTCCAGAATTTTCAGGGTGTAGTTTCTCAACCTTTGGTCCGATTTTGTCTATATTCATATTCATATTAATCAACTAATTCGACATATGAATTGACTCAAGTAGATCTATCTTGTAAATATAATATTCTACTCTAGTATTAAATATTTTACTCACTAGGGGGAGGTTTTTAAAAATAATTAAAAAAAACACAATGTGGACATAACGCAAAAAAAATATTTCATGGATAATTTTCAATATTTTAAGGCTGAAAAACACAATTACTCATAAAAATGCACCCTCTTGTAAGTAAAATATAAACTATTAGAATGATATATAACAAGATAGAAGTCTTTAAGTCGATTTATATGCTCCAAAATTGGACTAAATTGGACCAATGGTTGAGAAATCGATAGCCGAAAACTTTTGAATCTGAAGCTCTGGAAAACATTTTTTCCTAAAATCGACTCCATCTAGTTGGTAAAATATGATGTGTGCATGATATGTCTCCTCGACTCGACTCATATGCACCAAATTTGGACTAAACTGGGCCAACAGTTGAGAAATGATGGCCCTTAAACTTAAGGAGATAAAGCTCCCCTAGTGTCAGAAATATACAACGGACCTTTCCCAAAATCAATCCAGTTTTTCTTCACAATGAGGTCTATGTGGATAACCTCCTAAATGTTGGAGTGCATTTGGTGAATGTGAATCAACTGAAGGAGACCTTTCTTGAATATATCACATTTTACTCAATAGAGGGGCTTTCTTTACGAGAAACACTGTTTTTCAGACATATCTTCAGATTTAATATGAGGGGTTCAATCAGGGGGATCGCTTGTAAAATGCAGGGAATTGGAGCCTTTCTGTGCAGATACCCTTGCTTTCGGGGCAGCAGCAAAGGCTTAATTTATGTCTTGTAGTAAATGTCCAGTTATTTTAAAGTGATGCAAATGTAGTTCCACTACCATGTTTTGAAAGTATATAATAACCTGCACTTATTTCTACTGTAAGGCTAAAGGTTAAAGCATCCATCCAAAGACAAGGATTTACAATACATCCAACTGTACATCTTTTTTCTTTTTTTTGGATTTTAAACATATCATTGTTCAGGACACACATCTTGTGTGGACCACTAGAACATTTAACACAATGGCATAAAAATACAATAAAGATAATAAAGGATTTTTCAGCACAAATATAATATTGTTAGTGTCTGCAAGTACAATATATATATCTATATCTATATATAGATATAGATATATATATATGTGTTTGTGTACGTGTGTGTGTGTGTGGTGTACACAATCCATAGAAAAAACAGCTTTTTCTTTTTCCAAAGTGGGTGGTGTGGGGGGTGGGGTGAAGAAGTGAAAATCTGAGCTTATTGTTTCTTTGGTCTTAATGAGGTCTGCTGATCTGCTTAGTCACCCTGCTGGTGTCAGCAGCCAGGCTGGCCAGCGAGGCAGCTGATTAACACAGATTTCTTTAGAGTTCATCGTCAAGAGCAGAATTTAGATCAAATAATCGTTCAAGACCAGGACCAGTGTCAGATGACTTCAAACCAACATAGAAGCATAGATGCATTCCAACACACGGCTGTTCAAAGAGTAACAGCTAGTAGCAGGCCAAATGACCTACAGGTTCACATACCATCATGCTCTTAAGCAGTTTTTCCTCGTACTTAAAGAGGCTAAAGAGGCTTTTTTTCAACAGTGTTCACACATTCTCTCATGCTTCACTCGATTAACAGTAGGGTTAATTTAAATGAACGGTGTTACATCAAGTAACGTTAAATGGTTCCTGATGTGTGCCTTAGCTTAGTAAGATGAGGCAGGGTAGACTAGAGCTGACCTGATAGCAGCAGCAGCCTGCTTGGATGAAATACAGGTATAGACCATGCAGGCAGGACAGAACTTCAGAGTAAACGTGTGTGTAGGGTAAATAAATGGGAAAACAGTAGAATGATGGATGGATTAGACACTCACTCACACCCTGCTGTCCCTGCTGGGAGAGCAGGGACATTAAGTTCAGGATTAGTGCCTCAGGCCACAGACTGGATAAGGAAACAAGGAAAATTGTGTTACAAGACACGAATGAAAGAGGGTTTGGATTGCAGCACTTTTTGTGCGGTGTTCATGAAGGAAAGCAGAGCTTTCTCAGATATTTTGTAGAAATACCATTTTTCCTTCACAGTGTCATTTTTTAACATCAAACCAAAAAAACATAATCCAAACAAATTGCATATAGGTAAGGTTGAAATACTAGTGCTTGATGCTTGCTCCATTTTTGCCCCCTCCTCATATTCTTTTATTATAAGCACACACTTCTTTTGCAGACCTTTCTGCAGACTTCAAAAGTTGTTTTTTGGTCTTTGGTCCATACGCCATTCATACTTCAGCTGAACCGCACCACAGTTTGTTCAGAAGCTGGCTCAAACCCAAACAGGTTGTTTGTTTTGTTCACACTTAGGTTTAGGTGACAGTGTTCACACATGATCAAATGAACAACAACTAATAGAGCAATCCCTCATCCATTTGGTTTGCCTTTAATGAATAGCCATCTTCAGGTGGAAAATTTAATTTTTTCAGTGCTTTTTTTCCGCTACATTTTCTTCAAAGCATAGGTGATTCAATTAGTGCTTAGTGCACTTTATAGCTGCTTGCATGGATGAAGACTCCTTTTTTTCAGTGTGGACAAAACCAAATTATCAGTGTTAGGCCATTTTAAGATTTGGGGATTTCTGTACTTTTCATGTAATTCATTGGAAAGTTAACAAATCTTAAATGATTTTAAAATACACATAACATTTTCTCAACAATTCAAAATATTGTATACGTGTATACGTCATAGTTTCATGAAGGTTTGGGAAGTTAAACGGTTTTCAAGGAATCTGAATTAGATTATTAATTTTTTATTTTGGCTGTTAACCAGCACACCACTCTAAACATACTTCTCTTGTGGGAGCTGTTCTATTCTTTGCATTCTCTGAAACTCAGCAATTATTTTTTAGCTGAAAGAAGGGAAATCTTTGTTGGAGCCGGCTGAAAAGAGGGGGGATAACCTTTGGACCCTAGGCTAACGGCTTCATTGACATAGCTAAATGATATTTTCTACTCAAGCTGCTGCAACGGTGAAAGTTATAATTCTAAAATTGTCTGGCGTTTCGATGTTCCACTCGTTTTGTTAGCTATTTCCAACGATTATTTCAAGACTGTTCAGGAAGTTGTGGTAAGTGAATTGAATTCACAGATTACTGGCTCACCATTTTGCAAGTCTCTATATCTGTCTCTTTCCTTCTCTTGTTCTTTCTCCTTCCGTGTGTGTGTGGATCCGTCTGCCTGCACGATCATGTTTGTCTCAACGTCTGCACTGCCATATAGGGCTGAATGCACCGCAGGACGCAGGCCTCAGCTATGAACTATTGGCCGCCATCACTGTCACCCCAATTCCCCCCTCCTGTTGGGGGATGAGCTGCAGCTGCTGGCGCAGCTGGAGGTTTCATCGTGCTCGTCTTCTGCTTCCTTTAATCTACCTTTGACACACTTATTCCGTCACCGCTTTAATACTCACACACTCTAGACAGTGTATGTCTCCCTGCCAAAGGAAGCAACATTTCTCTCCTCACAAATGCTTCACGATTGATTGACGGTAAAAGAACAGTGAACAAAAGATAACAGAGGCTTTCCTAAAAGGTTGACAAGGCTTCTAACCTTCAACGTACGCCCTCTTACCGAAGAGCTGATACAGCCTTAAGGCTATACATGATACTAAAACACATCATGCTGTCATCAGTAAAATGATATATTTGAAATAAAATCATCAAAGTAACACTATGTCTGTTCACAAAAAACAGTATAATTACTGCAAAAATATCAAAATCGATTGAAGCCACATATTCTCGTTTAATTTCATATATCTTGTGTATACAATTCAATGACTTAGAATGAAACAAACGCTAACAAAAGACCCCATGAACGAAGTGGAAGAACGCCGTGGCCCTTCAATGGCAGAAGAATGCCGACAAAGATGGTACTGAAAGCAAGCCTCACCTCAGCTTTTCTGAAGTCATCACTGCAACCTAATATAAGAAAATATTAGCAATGTATTTGCGATCACCCAACCTCTAGATTCACCTTATACAACTACACTTCTGTGTCTCTATGTTCATCTATCAAACCGCCACGGCCTCCTTTCATGTACATGTTCAGGTATCCTCATGTCCATGTCAACTTTTAGAGTGTACGGTTTGATCATGTTGTGCATTTGTCTTTTTATATAGCACCTGGAGCGGACGGCAGACTGCTGTTTTCCTCAGCTGAGTTGATGGATCTATGTCAAAAGGCATGTGTATCTCAAAGAGCTGGCACAAGCCATTTAGTTCAATTAAAGTCTGACAACCACAAAGATTCTACTGGATGAATATATTTGGCAAATTCAAGCCTTTTAAAGATTTTTCATGCATCTTTCCTTGTAGCCCTCTGGAGTGTTTCCTTGTTTGATTGGTCAGTCTGATGTTTTCTGTGGGTTTTCCATCCTGTTTTGTCATTTGCATTAGCTTGTGGTGTGATAAATTTAAGAGGAGGAGGTCTCTGTGTGGTTTTATGTTTCCAAAGATCAGAGGACATGTGTTTCTGAGGAGGGTTGACCTCTTTTTTTTCTTCAATTATTTGACATGGTTGTATTATTGGTCAAAGATTAAACGATCCAAGGTTGAAGGTCCATCAGGGTATGAGATACATGGTCCATATTTTTTTCGAAGACTGTGGTGATTCAGGGTGGGGGATGTGATTTTAGTGGGATTTCCACAGCTCTGGGTATCCAGTCTAGGCATAGGCGTTTAGCTAATCCTCTTAGCTCCACTCTTAACACACAGACACAGCTTGCCTTCCCTTCCCTTCCTGATCAGTCATCCCCATCAGCATTAAATATTCACACTCTGTTATCAGCGGCGAGACTGCGACTCGCTGTTAGGTTATGTGTTATACTGACAAAACATTCCTCTCCCTACATCTGTGTGCCAGAGCCTGCAGAGTGCAGACACCATTACACCCACATAGACATAATGTTCTGTCTCTCTCTCACTTTTACAGTCCATGCTCAGTGGAGGAATGATGGTATGCTAGTAGATCAGTCTCTCGGCAAAGCAGTAATCTGCTTGGGTCCAAGCTTCTCTGAGTTGGCAGATGGGAAGGATATCCCTACCCGCCATCTGGGCAGCCTGGCATGGGCGAGATGCGGCTGTGGTCTAATGCGTGTGAGATCAGGGGATTACCGTCCTCTGCACTATCCCAGCGCCACAGCTATTTTTACGGACAAGTACAATAATGAGAGTGTTCCCGTATGAACAACACTCCCATCGGGCTCCACATTTCATGTTCAATCCTGACATGAGCCTGTATTGTAATTACAAGGGGCAGGGCGTTTAGGAATGCATATTTGTGCCTTTGGCTAGATAAAATTAGCTTATTGATTTATAGTGTTTTATAGTAGATGTGCAGCCACTTGATTGAATGCACTCACTGATTCATTGGTGTCCACTGCCATTCTGATGGCTGTATGTCGGGAACATCAGGCATTTCACGACCCTCTGTCATAAAATTGACATGGACCTCTTATTTCTCCTTCTACTGTCAGAGTAGATCTCAACAGTAATCTCTCTCTATTGAGTTTATGGGTTTCAAGCTCAAATCTAAAACTACTCTCTCTGAAAATGTTTTCAGTATTTATAGTGACTTCAAATAGAAGGCAAAAGGAGCAGTGGCAGGAACAGTGATGTAAGGAACAGAGGATTAAGTAGAGGAATAATAATTTTACAGAAAACAAATCTTTCGGCTCTGCACAACCTTCACTTTGAGGCTGAATACCAAACTAAGAAGAAAAACATGAGACCGGAGGGGAACACAGTGTTCAGTTTTATCCTGAACACAAACCCTCAGAGGAAGGGATTCAGAGTCGGGAGGAAAAATACACAGGAGAGGGAGCCTGCTCGAGGAATGCATGGGAGTACGTTAAAAGAGGGAATGAAAGGGATACATGGATAGTTTTCAATCAACTGCGTTGGCTGGTTGAAAAACAGTCAGAGAGATTGTTTGAGGTTATGGTCAGTCTGACACAGACAGACATCCTACTAACTTTGATGATTTCCTGACTTTTCTTCTAGTGCCGTCATGATGAAAATGTCTCAACGCCAGCTCAACAACCCTATTTAAGCAGAGATCACACAATAGCATCACAATGAAAACCCCTCTCTACGCCACCGGTGTTTATTTAAACTGAACAAGCTAAAGGTGGCATTATTTGATTTTTAGATGGACAGACATTGTTTGTAATACAGCCACGTCTGTGGTGATCCTCGTGTGCAGAGATTTGGTGAAACCAATATTTTATATTCCCTGGTATTTGCCAGTTGATCAGGCCTTCTGCTCATCCATATCATGCATTCATTTTGTCCTTGATCGTGAACATTTTCTGAAGATGTATGATCAAAATCTCCACTGCTGTGGCCATTTTGTTTACTCTTAATTGTTTTGACACTTCACCGTCATTTTGTGGATTAGCAGCGCATGAAAGTAGGTGACATATTCAACATTTATAACGGACACACTTACTTTGGTACCTAGTCGCTGTATAAATTATGACTTGAGAAGCCTCTGTACATTGCACTTTTGTATCAAAGTGAAGTTATTTTCAGTTGATTTTCTTCTTTGATTTAGCTGCTAATTTCTACTAGCTGCATTTTGAATCCTTTCTTCATGGCTCACAAACCCTAACCCAAACAAAATGCTGTCAGCTGAATTGGGGGGGCAGTAAAGGCACAACAGTCCTGCCTTAAACAGGCTGAGTAAAAGGGGCTTTTGAATTACTGACTTATCTGCTATAGTTAACCTATTTGTTCAGTGCTTTTACTCTGAAAGTATGGCAAAAGCACTATTCCCCTTGTATCCAAGTGGCAGAATCAAAGAAGCCCAAAAATGTATTCCCACTCTCAAAGGGCCCTATCTTTGCTTGCTAGTGGAAGAGGAGGTGCTTACGAGACTTTTTAAGCTTGTTAAAAATGCAGGAGGCAATCATTTCAACAGAGCAACATGAAAACTAATTTACCAAATGAAACGGAGTGTGCAATAAAGTTTTTGTATTTAGTCAAGTGAAAAAGCCAGAAGTCCTCAACAGTCAGCTGAATGTATTTTGGTCAGAATCAATCAGTTTGAAACAAAAAAAAAATCTATTTACTTCCTTAAATTAAGGATAAGTTGTGGAAGGAAAGCACCCAGATTTGGTAGTATATTTTGAATGTATAGATTTAATTTATAATCTAAATTTATTATTTTTTTTAAGGTATTTTTTACGAAAATGTCCGGCAGATCAGCAACATGGAAAATGTTAATAAAATGGGCATTTAGCCTTCTCCCTGAAAGAATACTACACTGAGGAGGGTATAGAATGATGATAATAAACATCTCCTCAGATTAATGTCAGCGTCAAAGATTAGAGGTCAGAGGCGGAGCTTATGAGAAAGACTAATTCCAGCACAAATGTCATAATTGTTTGGTAGATTGTTTGCATTTGAGCAGATCTGTTGGAACAAAAAAGTGGTCAGATCATTGCCAGCCAAGGTGTAAAGCTGGACAACTTGAATCTTCTGATTGGGACATGGATTAGTCCTTGCTCCTTGGTATTGCATGGATGATTCTTCAGTGTCCCTCTCTCAAAGTTGAAGAAAATGTTTGGATTTTCTGTTCTTTCCATTTCTGTTGCATAATGTAGCACATCGCTGCCAGCCCTTACTATTTATGTTTTCTCTCTCACTCTCCCCCTTTCAACTCCAGTAAAACACACATCTGGACAAAGAGCTGGTTTATTTTTAGCAGAATTTATGTTCCTGAACAGGAAACTCCTTAAACAGAAGAATATCACATCCTACTTGTTTTTCCCCTCCTTCTTCTCCTCCTCCTTCAGTCTGGTCCTAATGCTCTCCAGATCATGTTCAAACCACATAAACACCATGGTCTCTCGGTCTCTCTGGGTGTTTCTGCTGAGCTCACAGGCCAGACAACAATGGTTTGAGTGTGTGACTGTGTGAGCAAAACAATTGATCTTGAGGTCATTTCCTTTGCCTTTCATTAGTATTGTTGCTTGGAAGAACAGACTTTCCGTATGTAAGGAAGTGAGACCAGGGTGTTGATGCTGTTTTGTTTTCTAAGGCAAATAATGCAGAAATGTTCATGTCATTCACATATATGAAGAGTTGGGTTTTTTTAGTGTGAGGATTTGGTACTTTTTCTTTAGTTACATGCTAAATTCAGCTTATACTCGTGTTTTTTTTATGCTGGTCAAATATGGATAAATAATTAGAATATTTCACCCTGCATCCAGGGAAACTTTGATTGGAAACAGTTACTTTATTAGCCAATAAGACAAAATGCCTCTCATTAGCTCATATAGCTCCATCAAGGCTGAAAAATCATGTGTATGTTTAGCTCACCCATCCCACATCCTTCCACCACGTTATGTGGAAATCTCTGATGTAGATATTTCCTAATCCGGCAAACCTTTACTTTAAGGCTTGAATATCGATATCTGAAGCAAAAACCTAAATAAACTTGATCAAGCTAAAAACTGTGTTCTCTGTCTAAAACAATGCTCAGTTTTTCTGAATAAGCAACAGAATGCTTCCGTATAAACACACAGAAATGTATTGTTCTATTTAGGTTTCTGAATAAAAACAGGATATATAGAGGTCATATTTCGGCAGTCCTCTGCAGAGGGTGGTGTGTCGCATCAGTTTGAGGTTAACCACAACGGCGGTTTTCATGCAGCACAAATCTTGGAAAATCCCAAATGTGTATTTGGATTTACAGTTCTCGGTGGTCTAATTGATACCAAACATAACTAACAACACTTTGTATGATATCGACACGTACCTTCTTAGGACTCTAAACGACTTAAGGGATATCTGTTTTCTCATGGATTGTCGGCAGAAGTTTAACAGGAAATACGTCAGTCATTGAACGGAAATTTATTACAATATTATTCTACATATTTGGTTTTATTGTTCAAAGAAGAAAAACACATCTTCACTTAAAATATGTGTTTCTGATTTTTATATGGAGCAGTTTGGGTCTGTGAGATCCCAAAGTACAAGGAAATGTAGAATCAACACAATATAAGGGTTAAAATAACTTTTTATTTGAGTGGCAGACTTTGTTGTGAGTTGCAGAAAAGATGGCTACCATTGAACACATGGACAACTAACAATCATGGCCTCCTTTTTCAGACTTAATGTTTTTTGTGTGAACTCTTCACCCCACATCAATCTCTTTTTATTGACTGAAATACACTTTCATCTGGATCTGTCATTTAACATAGATTTTCAGCTAATTAATCATTTACATAAAAACAGAGAAAAGTCAGCTTTTACTTGTGTTACAATCACCAACAAAGATTATCATTAGATCAAAGAGAGTCTGGGGAGTCTCTTAAAAGTGAGCTATCATCCTGAATAACTGCAGCAGTGCAGTACTGCTCCCTTCTCCACTATTTGCTTTATCTACTCGTCTCCTCATTAGACGATATTACTTATTAACCATGAGAGGCAATGCTTGCTCCCTTATTTTTTAATTTTGACTGAGCCCTCTGAGCCTCACTTGCAGAAATCCCGCTGAGCTTTGAAATTATGTCTGATGTGGATGTATAATTTTTCATCAGCTTTTTGAATTGCTGTATATTTACTCAACTAATATCTAAACAAGACAAGTAAAGCTGACAATATTCAAATCACTTCCACCATTTTTATCTATTTTTTCACTGAAAAATATCTGTATGATGTTTTCACTTTTTGGAACAGATGCATTTACCAGTTCTTCCAATGGCCATTTGTGCAAAATGTGGTCCCGGCAGTGTCCGTTGCACCTGCAGCCGCCAGCCAACACATCCTCTGCCCCCAAAATGGCCAAACCCACCCGGCAACATGGAAGTGTGAGCCCTCTTTCATCACACCCTATCCTCCCTTCCAATCCCACAGCACCTCTCATCCATCAGAAGCCTCCACTGTGTGCCTGCCAGGTCACATTCTGTAGTAATTAAACAGAGCAAAGAGGGTAAAGGCAGGAGGTTTAACTATCTGTGCCAGCTCCACAGCTAAGGTGCCAAAAGGGATGGCATTTCTCTAGCTTAAGCCGAGGCGACACAGTAGTTTAGCAGCATAAGAATGGATGTCATATGTGATGATTCTCTGTACCTACTTCTCTACTCACACAGTAAGTAAGAATGAGAGAAAGGCAGAGTGCACTTGACTCAGGATAACTGGATTCAACTTGAAAACTGGTGCATTTCATGGGGGAAACTATAGCAGAGTCTCACCCGGAGTGGCAGCAGAGTTGAGTAGCTGAAAGAGAGAGATAGTAAAGCTAAGCTTCCACGTTGAAGACATTAGTGAATGAGACCTAAGGCAAAGTAGCTCCTGGCTCCCGGCAGGAGAGCTTTCTATAAAGCAGACCTATTAAAATGTTCCTCTGTTTCCCGAGGAATCAAGAGAGCTAGTCAGAACAAGAACTCTGGATGGGCCCTCTGTCTAAACACTTAGACCAAACTCTATAGGTCCTGGTTACTTACATTTACGGTTTGCAGTGGAGGCCTGACCATCCCACCATTAATTTACTCAGATCTGGTAGTGAATTATACAGATGTTTGACATAAACTGTAGATTAATCCCTGACTTTATGTGATCTAGCACTGGTATAGCGAACCACAGATTTCTGCTGAGGAGTTGCTTACATGTGTTAACACCTTTAGCTGTGCAGCATAATAGCCCTACTTCCCTGGACTCTGTTTTTTCATTTGTGTTTTTTGGTAGATTGACACTGCTTCCCAAACAGCCCTGGGGAACCAGGTGTGCTAAATAATACTTTTTCCAGTCACTAAACACTTGTAAGCGGGTTTCATGCTCTTATAAAGTAAAGCTTTGAATAGATAAGAGACACTTTGTTTTTATAGCTCTGGGAAAATATGAGAACCTTCAAATAACTATGAATTATTTCGAATAGTTACAGAGGTTATATCAATCACCAAGGAGGGATGGATGGATAGATAGTCTTTATTTTTTACTGAACTTAACAGAATTGACCAGTTACTAAGTTGCACCCAGTTACCCTCCCACCAGATTGTGTGTGTTTGTCGTTTGCTGTGTGTCAGTGCAGATGCAATGGGACTAAATCATTCTGTCCCTGTCCGTCCGCCTGAGGCCAGAGGCCAGCAGGGTTCTTAAATTTGAGCAGGAAGCCTCTGGACCTCCCTAGGATGTTGCTGTCAGCTGATGCCCCTCTAGGAGGGGAAGGAGGAGAGGAGGAGACATGAGGAAAGAGCAGAAGAGAGGAAAAGAAATTGGCAGGTGTGGATGGACTGAGAGAGCGGGGGTTGGGGCCTCTGACTCTCTGATGGTGACATTGGGAAGTTCTGTTATAAAGATAAGAGCTCTCTCTCCCTTCACCTCTGCTTCAGTCCACACCTTGCAGGAGCTTATTTGCAGCTGTGGATGCCTCCCATAATGCTTTTATGAGGAGAGATGCGTTACCCATGCACATATGTGCACGCTTGTGTTTCTCATACATGTGTCTACATAGATTTTCATAAAGCCCCAAATAGAGACTCTAAACAACAGTCCTTTAGAGATGGACAGACCCCTTGGCTTTTTGCTTCAAAATGTCTGTGCATCGATCCCACATGTAAATTCAATTCTAACTCTCCTCTCATTTACAAAGGCAACACAGACACAGAATAGCAACTCCTTCATCTCCCCAAAGCATACATTCACAGTTAAGTTACTCTACATCTGCCTGCTGAAAATATTTCAGGAAGACAGGGTACAGATCCATTCTCTTTGATTGGGCGCAATCTCGACTGAAGTTGGCAGCCAAGTGATCGAGTGAAATGGTCTTTGAACTTTCAGTGTGACGTTATAGCAACTGGAGACAGGAACCTAATTCCTTCATATGATAACATAAAATAGCACAGACCTCAACGAACAACCAGCGGGAGCATTCTCACTTGGTATCTGATTTCAAGTCTGCTATATTAGTCGTATACTTCTTTTTGTTTTACTCTGTGTCATTGCTATTCCGCTCCGTCTGTTTTTGCAGTGAAGATTAGAGTTAGTTTCTCTTTCTCTCTCTGTCTGTACTGCATGGATGGTGTTTTGGGAACAGAGAAAACAGGAAAGGCGGAGCAGGCAGGGAAGAATAGAGGGATATCCCCTTACAAGGTACCCTCCTTTTTCCTCTAGGATAGAGTGGGTTAGTACTTCGGAAAGGGTGGGAGGACGTGTAAAGCACACCACCTGTCCTCATGCACACAATCCAGTGCGCATGCACTCCAGAAACCATTCATGAATGCAAAAACAGTCATGCATACCTCCAGAGGCCTGTCTGCTGCTGCTGAGAGATGCGCTGTCTCTTTCTTTGTATGTATGTGTAAAGGGAGACCCTCAGATTAGCCCTAGCCCAGATTACAACAGGATCAGTGAACTATCAGTAAAATAGTGGGCCAGTACTGGCTTTAGGGGCTGATACCCACTTTAATTACATTTCAGTAGAGAGGAAAAGTACAGTAATCAACTCAACACAAGCTGTTTGTCATACTGTGATGATAATCACACAGTAATCAATTGTAAAATGCATGTAAGAACGAGGGAGTGCAGGATCTTAGTTTCAACTGGCGGAAGTCTGATATCAAGTTGGCATGATCCCTAAACCCAACCCTAACACAACCTGGTTTTAGGGTCAATAATTAATCCAGTATTTTGAAATTATGGAAGAAATTGTCAGGTCGTGGAAGTGAGCGACGACATTTTAAACATAGCCCTAAACCCAGCATTAATTCTGGAATCCCTTAAAGGCACTGTATCAAAATTGCTTTCCACAAAAGATTTCTTGGCTCTGACTTTCCTAGCTTTTTTCAACACAGTGGATGTGGTGAGAAATGTCCGGTCAGAAACATTCTAATATCAATCAATCAATCAATCTGAGCGAAGAAAATTAGACTTCTCAAAATGCAATCTTGTTAGACAGTAAACCCCCAAAGAAAACAATATTTAATGCCAAACGGTAGGAATGTGATCCGTGATTAGCGTCATAGACAACAATAACAATATGTTTGTCTTGATCAAGGTGCCACGAGGGATGTCGGCTCAGCTCTGACGAGAATGTGTATGCGACACCGCAGCATTGAAACAAAGTTACGCCACTTTACCAAGTAAGTGTCGCCTGTGTTTTCCTTTTTTCCTCGAGGGAATTGTTGTGTTCTCGGGTCCCATCATATCTCTGTTAACTTTCCTCTCATCTTGGCAATATACACGGAGTTTCCCCTCATTCTCTTCTCTCATGTTGTATCTCGTTCTCGCTACAGCGTTCTAATGGAAGGACTGGTTACGCCTCTCCAGGACAGGATAGAGGAATGGAAGAAGACAGCTAATCAGCTGGACAAAGATCATGCCAAAGGTCGACAACCAGCAATAATATAAAGTACTTTGTGGGCACTGCATATTGTACAAACATTGATGCATGCTTGGTTTTGCATTTCTCTCCGCAGAATACAAGCGATCTCGTCAGGAAATTAAAAGGAAGTCGCTAGATACCATAAAACTCGAAAAGAAGGCTCGAAAAGGTGAGGGAAGCTTTTCTGAAGGACAATTAACTATTAATAAGCATTTGGATAAAAGATTTCCAACAACTGGGAGACATTAGGGATGCCATACAGTCTATGAGGTCTCCCTGACTTCTTCGCCTGTGGTTCGTGTTAAACTGGCGCCATCTAGAGTCTAGTCTCAGAAACTACAACTCTATTGAATCAAAGTGCACTATGTCAGCTCTCCTTTTACATTGTAGATGATTTTCCTGCTTTTGTCTTATAAATCAAATACATTCTCTTCTTTTCTGGCTGTCCTTACATTAGCCTCTACTGCTGGTTGTAATCAAACTTTTATTTTCATTTCGGCCTCCCTGTAGGACCAGTAATAAACATGCAATGTGCCATAATGTGACACATCTAACACTGCCTGTTCTTCTGTCCCAACCCCTTCCTGTTCCCGCAACCCCTCCTCTATTTCTTTCTGGTCTTTTCCCCTGGCTGTAGAGCTTCTAGGTATGTTTGCTGTGCTTTGTCCTGTGGTGAGAACCTCAAGAAAATATTAAAACCGTCATGATCATCTTTATATTATGCTGTCAGCCAAAAGAAAAGACTGCGGCGTCTTAGTATTTATGGTTACAAACCAACAACTTATCTTATTAACATATATTAGAATGATTCACTGTCTTGATGAGAGTTTGACGAGGCGATAGATAACATGAATGCTAGATTTGAAGCTACCACGAGTCGAGAGTTGGCTTAGTTTAGCTCAAAGGCTGAAAACGGGGCCTGCTAACTCAGCTCAGCCTGAAACTTAATCATGAAATCACTTTAAAGATCATGTTTTGGTCCCCAAATCAAATATTTCTCTGTTATTCTTTAATACCTTACCTACAACAAATCTCGAAATCAAGGGTAATGAGTTCTCAGAAAAATTTTATGAAATTTTTTGTATATGTTCTTCTACACTGAGTAAGGTGCCAGCAGCCATTAACTGCTTTTAAAATTTCCCGGTTGCGAGTCCCACACATATTATGTCATCAAAATATCACACATTCCTTCTACTCTACTGCTTTCTACTTCCGACTATGGCAGAAAACACCAAGGATCTCCAATTACGCCTTTTATAACGTGTATTCTGTTAGGGCAGCAGTTGCGTCTTCAACATAGCTGTCTCCAAAATTCTCTTTGCAAAATAATCGTCAATTCCACTCTTCATGGCAATCTGGGCCCTTAGTTTGAGTATTGATAATGTCAAAAAGATTGTGAAAAAGCCAACCAAATATTATGGAAAATCTGTCAAGCACATCTTGTATTTAATCAAGATAGGAAAAAAACAAAACCAGCATAAATATCACCTCCTCGGCAGAAGGAAAAGCAAAGAAAACCTACCATACTTTATCAATACCAGTAAATGATATGTTGTTTCTTGGATGTTTAAATCATACAAAAATAAGTGTTAAACAAAGCTATGTTACAAAACTAGCCCACTTGCCGTTTCCCTGCATTTCTAGATTTTTTATGCCACAGGGGGTGGAAAAGTGGCGGTGTCGGAAAATCATAAGAGATAACTTGTCATTTTTGTGGTCATCTTCTACGCGCATTTTATTGTTTTTGCTCAGAGACATTCTGTTTACTTTTGTGTGTAATCTCATTCATTTCATGACATCTCCATCAGCAGCAGTTACTTTGCATCAGCTCATGATTGATGAGATGTGTGTCCTCTCATTGCCATGTACACAAACCATCTGAGTGTAGCGTCTGTCTGTGGATTGACCTGGATTCCTCGCAGGTTATCAATATGTGTCTTAATCATTTCTCATTTCTCATTTTTACTATTTCCCTTCTCCCTTGCGCTATGTATGTTTGTCTTTCTTCATGTCAATTTAATAATTATACACCGCCCCTAATATTCTCCTTTCATTACTTGTCTTATTCTCCTCTCTCTATCTTTTCTCAACCCCCTCATCTTTATCATCCTTCCTCCCTGTCCTCCTCTTTGCCTCACACAGGCCGGGGGAACCTGCGGCCCCAGTTGGACAGTGCCATGCAGGATGTCAGTGACTTGTACCTTCTGATGGAAGAGACAGAGAAGCAGGCAGTCCGCAGAGCCCTCCTGGAAGAAAGAGGACGTTACTGTTCATTCATTAACATGCTGCAGCCTGTTGTGGTAAGGAACGTTAACAGCACGGACATCAAATGTATTTGGCTTTGCTTACTCTTGTTGTTGATATGGTATCTGTTTAATACAATACATCCAGAATGTAGAGATTGCCATGCTGGGAGAGATCACACATTTACAAGCCATCGTTGATGACCTCACTATGCTGACTGAAGACCCACACAAGCTGCCACCAGCCAGTGAGCAGGTATCAGGGGGGGTAACACTTGTTTGGCTTCTGGAGATAAGATTATTTTGATAGCGATGAATTCTCCCGTGTGTTATTTCAGTCAAAACCTGGAGATATGCTATATTTTTTTATTTTGAAAGTAATACTAACCAACATTTTCTGTGTGTGCAAAATCCGTTATTACTTTTCTGACCTCCATTGCTATGGCAAAAATAGAAAAATAGGATTATAACGTGTTTATTTGGAGTTCGCTCCCAACATTTACATACTCTCCCATCTGAAATACATTCCTCATTGACTATGTTGGTGAAAATAGTCCAACAGCGCATGCACTGATTGACATTGCCGGATAAAGTCAACAAAAGCGAGCACAGTTTAGGGCAACAGTTAGTCTGTTTAGCCACTGTGTTGTCTGATGCTTTCATGTATGTTTTCACAGATTAGTTCTGTTTTCATATTTTAGCCTGAACATCCCTCTCATAACCTCATTTATCCCTTCATGTGTTTCTGAGCACAGTTGAGAGACTTATTTTATGAATCATTAGATCTTATTTCCCATCACAGGTTATCTTGTCTAAATGCAGTGTTGTCTGCTTCTTTTGTTGCTACTGGATCCTCACCATGTGTTTATTTTTTACTGCAGGTAATTCGGGACCTCAAAGGTTCTGATTATAGCTGGTCTTACCAGACCCCTCCTTCCTCCCCCAGCGGCGCCGGTTCCAGGAAGAGCAGCATGTGCAGGTACATCCGATTCACACGCGATATGTTGTTAAAATGCCAATTATAGTAAATTTTATTTACTATATCTATCAACAAGTCAAATCAGAAGTAACCTCATGGCACTTTGCAAATGAGAATGATCGAGTGCAAGTTCCTTGTCAGATTTGTTGTCATGCTGGATCTGAGCAAACATGCATATTCTGGATTTAACCTCACTTTTTCACATCATTAAGGTTTTACCCGTTTAGACAAGTGGGCGACCCTCCTCTCTCACCACACAGCTAGAGTGTCAGTGATAGTCAACATGCAGTATTTGTCGTATTTTGCCAACTTTTCAGCTTTATGCTGCTGGCAGATTAAAAGTTGTCAAACTTATTACAGCCTGATTAGGTCCGAAGCTTTGAAACATCAGAGCTAGACTGCCATGACCCTGGATGACATCCAAAGTCCACAAATATTAGGAAGCCTGAAGGTGATAGTTCAAGCCTGAAGGCTGAACTATCTGAAGGTTGAGGTAGTTCAACCTTCTGATACATCCAAGTGTAGATTTCTTAAGACTAAGCTTTTTTTGAAAATGAAACCCTTGTACCTGCTGAGTTAAAGGATCATCAGAACTGGACCAATAGTTGGAACAAATAACTCTGCAGCCTCTTCTTTAGGCCAAATAACACTAGTCCTTGAAAATGTCTTGCAAATGCGTTCTTTTGAACTCGGAAAAAAACCCTTGGTTTGAACATTCATCTACATAATAACTCCTTTAAAACAGATTGGAGAGAGATAGAGGATGTAAGTATAACGTCGAGCTCTTTATTATTTAAGGTTATTTGTCATATTTATATAGGCATTCCCCCTTAAGTATCATTCTATAGTACAAAGAGTATGGAGAAATGGTAACTTCAGATAGGATAAGTTGCACATTTTCAAATGTGGGGGTGTTGAGGAATCATGCTGGGTTACAGGAGTGAGCAGGAGTCAAAAAGCTCAAAGACAGCTGTTAATCTTCAGAGGGAAAGAAAAATCAAAGACGGGATAACTTTTTAATAAACTTTCAAAAATGGAATCACTTTGAATTTGCACAGAACAATGTCTCCATGTTCTCAGCGTTTCGATTCATCTTTTATTCAGTTCTTGTTGTTTGCAGCATGGCCCACATATATACCACCAAAACAAGTGTCAGATAAAAATAGTGAGTGACGTAAACCAGCAATTTTGATCATAATCCTTTTTACATTCATATTGTATATTTTGATGGATTAACAGTGAGTAAATTTAAACAAACTAAAAAAGGACGAAGTATAATAAAGAACACTTTGCAAAATGTATATCACTGAAATGCGGTAATTAATTGAAAAATGTTAAAAGGACAATTAATTAACCTTTTGTCTTGTTTTTGATTGTGAAATCGATACTCAATGCCCCCTTAAAATCAAATCCCATCAAAGGAAACAAAATGAGCTGATGTATTGCATTCTTTGTTGTTCAGTGGAGATAAATACCCACCGGCTGATAATAAATGCAAAACAATGTAACTGAGGAGGTTCTAGTGAGCTTTTCCCATTTTCTTGGACTCACAATCTATGCCTAAATGGAATACAAATGACCAATCACATGTGGGAATACAGGTTGGTTTTATATGGACGGCCTAATTCTGAATAGATCCGGAAAAGACGTTTAATCGGAAAGAAGGTGCTACATGTAAACACCCTTTACCGAAAGAAAAGGCAATGTAAACAGTTGATTACATTTTAAGATACAAATGGATGATGCATCCCTTTTTCTAAAAAGAAAAATCTCCTATGTACCTCTTCATGTGTACTAACTATGAAAACCGCTACATAATGGCAAAGGACCACATAAAATACACGATTTAAGTCGTGATAAACATGAAATGTAAAAAGTACAAGCAGCACCGAACAATCTACCCAGTATTGTTAAGTGCAAATGTGTATAGTAGTGTAAGTACTGTAAGAGTAACAATGTTATATACAGCTGACAATGGACTTTGCAAAAGTCCTGTTGATATCGCTTTTAGATAGATTTCCCTTCAAAAAATATGTTTATTCAAGTGAGCTATTAGTATACTTCTATTAAACTAAAAAAAGTGCAGTATGCTTTTATGAGCGTTCAACTCTCTACCCATCAGCAAGATGCTGATTTGAGCCCAGCAGTCTAAAGGCAGAACATGAACCCAAATATCCTCCAAATGTTGAAATGTGCTTAATTAAAGGATACATTATTATTATATTTTCAGTACAAAATTAAACTTAGATGTAAATGAGTGGTGTACTCAAAGTTCACTACTCTTATACTTTATTGAAGTGTACTTTCTGTAATCTAAAAGTGGTTCAGTTTAGTCCCCAGAAGTATTGTAATAGTACACATGAAAGTATACAGTTTGTGAAATAATATTAGTATACCTACTACATAAAGAGCACTTGGAAATTATATGTGAGCTTTACTCAGGTATACTTAAAAAACAAAATTTAAGTGTACTTCCTTTTTGCAAGGATGGAGCGTAAGAATGCGTATCTCTGTATTTATATGTGAATGCTTGTGTGTGCGCAGGTTAAAGTCCAAGTCATTGATTAGTGAGGAGTTCAGAAACTAGGGGGGAACAACTGTTTTACAGTCTGTCTGTGAATGCTTCGATTTATAATAAATGCAAACACGAAATGTTCCATATGTGTTGTCTTCCATACTGATATGATGTCCTGTAAACAGTCTTCTCCAGATGCCCTCTGCAGGAGCCCATCGGCTCAGCAGCGTCTCCTCCCATGACTCAGGCTTTGTGTCCCAAGATGCCAACACACACTCCAAGCCTCCATCACCAATGCCCTCTGACATCATCAGTCAGGTAGCCATAAGTCTTTGATCATGGCGAAATAAAGGCTCTCCCTGTTAAAGTAGATCTAAAATTATTCTTACTGTTTAAAAGCTGTCCTTTCCTGTCTGTCTCCTACAGCCTTGTTTCGGTTTCACACGCAGGCCAATGGTTTAAGTAGTTCAGTAGTTGTTTTTTGCTGCAATAAAGCTTTACCAGTTACAAATATGAATAAAAATTATCAGAATCAGAAAACAGTTGATCGCCAAGTATGTCACACCTACTACACCTTGTTTACTGGTCCAGCAGCAGACGGGAAGAGGCTGTTTTTGTGGCGTTTTGATTCTGATGGGCCTCAGCCTCCACCGAGAGGGGAGGGTCTCAAACATAATAATAATCATAAAAATAACAAAAATACCATACAGTAGTGCACAGAACACATCCAGAAGCATACCAGCGAACCATCTGATGCAATGTTCTTTTGTGAACAAATGTTTAGCAGCTTATATCATTTTCAATGTAGTTTATAAACACAAATTATGAGCTGAAAATATCTCCCTTTCCCCAAAACCCAATGGAGAACCGCCTTCTCCATATGATGCAGCTAACTCTCTCTTTATTCCCTCTTCTTCTTCTTTTTTTTTTTTTTTACTTTACTCTCCATTTACCAGAAATCCACAAGTTCAGCCTCGTCTGAGGCTTCAGAAACCTGTCAGTCTGTCAGCGAGTGCAACTCTCCCACAGCGGTTAGTACTGCATGCATCTCGTCACTGTACTGGACACACACACACTCTCTGCAAACACACACACTCAGGATGCTGTTTATTTTACTCATTGTGATCTGTAGTTTAAAGGGGCCTGTGCGCTGTACCTGAAGGCCACAGTGTAGATTGATGTTGATTATTCGTTGATGCGGAGCAGCCTGACTCACACTTGTATGTCCGTTCCGCAGTTTGGCTCATGCTCATCCTTCGGCACCTTTCGCCCTGCTTTCTCTCACACTGGCACCATCAGGCCTCTCTCTGTCATACTTCCTGCGTCCCCCACATTTAACCACTCCCCTGGATCCAACACCCCCTCACCCACATCAAAGGTTCCTAGCTGGAAGGTCTGTTTTCCTTTGCAATGTTCCTTTTGTTTTTTTGTTTAAAAACTTTGTTGCTTCCTTGCTTCTTGTGTTTGATTGCCTTCATGCGCATTATGGGCTTAAATATTGACCATGCAGTTAACCTTTTGATGTTAACCATCATGCTCAGTTTTCCATCTTTCCTCACAAAGACGTGCTAAATTGAGTCCACCCTTTCCTTTAACCTCACTTACAACCCAATATAATCTGGCCATATCTGCATCTGATCAGTTCATGAGCCACAGAAGCTACCATGCTCAACTGACTTCACAACTGCTGGATGGCAGATGGTAGTCTCAATTCACTTTCTGCTGCTGCAGGACTGGGCCAAACTGAGTTCCTGTGAACCATCATTGGCCGGCGCACTGCAGCGTAGGATGGAGTCTGTAGATAAGATGAGAGAACTGGAAGCTCCGCCCAGTCCACAGGGGTATCGTGGGATGCAACCAGTTGATGCCCACCGAGCAAGAATTGGCCCAGGAACCATTGCATGCAAGGTCATTTGAAAATGTGATTATAAGAGTTTTAATGTGTGTGTGTGCGTGTGTGTGTGTGTGTGTGTGTGTGTAGAATTGACTATGGTGGATCACATGTAAATGAATGCCAAACCTGATGTATTTCCTGTCTGTATATGTGTGCGCACCTCAGCATGGTGAGCCACTCTCACCTGCTGCCAGTACTCTAGCTATGGTTCTGACCAGAGGCCTGAGTATGGAGCAGCAAAAGAGCAGCAGGGACTCTCTGCAGTACTCCAGTGGCTATAGCACTCAGACAAACACTCCCTCTTGCTCCGAGGACACCATACCCTCACAAGGTAACAATGTTCAATGACAGACTTGAACATCCAACACAGAATGTCTGTATTTTTTATTTAAATTATATTTTCAATATCATCTCTAGGCTCGGATTATGAGTGCTACTCTCTCAATGGAGATGCTGACAATGAAGGACAGGTAGACTTTGACAAGTCCTCCACCATCCCACGACACAGTAACATCGCTCAGAGCTATCGCCGCATGATCCAAACCAAGAGGCCTGCCAGCACAGCAGGTCTACCTGCAGGTAAGAACATGCAGGGAAGTCCCAACAGTGCAGGTAGAGGCATCTCTGGAGTCATCACGTCGGGAACCGCGACTATTCGGCGGACACCATCTTCGAAAACTGGAGTAAGACGCACTCCATCCACATCTGGCCCCATTCCCATCCGGCCACCCATCGTGCCTGTTAAGACCCCTACAGTGCCAGATTCCCCAGTGTATGCAAGCCAAACCCAGCATTGTGTGGGCAGAGATGAGTTTCTGTATGGAGATGACCCATCTAGCAGTGACTACCTGAGAGCTTCCCCGAATCGGATGAGCCTGCCTGACACAGCATGGAACTTTGGAAGAGGAGGGGCGGTCAGGACTGTTAATGCCCAGCAGGTCTCTGGCATGGTCGCCCATAGCACTGAGGAGGACCCTCTGCTGGCTGCCAACCGCCATAGCCTGGTGGAAAAGATAGGGGAGTTGGCAGCCAACGCCCATGCCCTCGGTGAGAGCAAATTTCCTTTCCGGAGCACATTGTCTGGGGATTTGGCTCTGTGTGCGCGCAAGGAGCCATCCAGTCTGACCCAGGAGGACATGGATATGCTGGTGTTAATAAGGCGGGGGGTGAAGCTCCGCAGGGCAGTGACTGACGACAGGTCAGCTCCAAGGATTCTACGGTAGCTGGGTGTGTTGAAGCAGCTGCGTGCCCTTAAATACAAACTGAAGCTTTTTAGTGAAATGCAGCAGCACTCATGTGATACATGAAGGCCAGGTACAACCAGCAAAGAGGAAGTGACATGCGGTGAATGAAGGCCAGTACAGAAAATGACTATGGGCAATATCAAGTCATTTCAGTTCATGTATGTATTGTGTACGTACAAAGTAATCCATATTTTTTGGTTTTTATTCTTCTTTTTGGTTTTTGTTTCATCCGTGGGCTTTGTGGCTATGCATCTCTGCTCCCCATGTGACCGGTCATTCCAGCCCAGACCTTTCCCCTTACCGGGTGATGAAGAATCACTAATGTAGGGATTGAATGCTCTTAGTCTTTGTTCTTGCTCTTATGATTATTATAATATTGTTCATTTCTTAACTAACACAGGCACCTGTAATGTGATGGGTGTTGTGATGCTCTGTGAGCCTGTGTGTATGTTGTAATTCTCATTGCTGTTTAAGTACCGTATTACTGTTTTGTTTCATAAGCTGAACAGCCACTGTATAAGTCATGTAAAATAGGAGCAATATGGCAGTCTTTTTATTGCTTACTGTACTGTCAATATATTCTGCAATTAAACAGGCTTTTTACTGTTCAATGGGTAGATTTTTTTTGTTCTGAAAATGTAGTCTTGATCACTAACAAGAGCTTTCATACACCGCAAACTTCCAAAGCAACTTCTCTCGTCTCATTTCCTTTTCAGGGCTTGCCAAAGAACGTGGATCCGTCCATAACCAAATGAGGCTGCTTGCAATATTAAGAAGATATTTCTGGATCTGCTCCCTTATCTGAACCCACTGTAATGCCGACAAACAAATGTCACTCAACATCAGTTAACCCTAATGGGTGGAGATAATAAGAATACAAGAATACAATAACAGAATATCAGCAGAGTGCCAGAAATCTCAATTTTTTGGCACATTCCCTTCTTTTCCACCAAGTGAAACACCTCACATAGTTTATCCATAATGTAAATTAAAATGCTGAGAAGATCTATTTTACATCATTAAAGAAAGTGAAAAAGAAATACATCTCTTTATGCAGATTCACTTCAGATATTAATGGGCTCCTTCCTGTCAAACACCCAACTCATCCTTCAAGTTTCATGAAAATACAGCAAGCTGTTTTTATGTGAAGAGATAAATAATACAAATAATCTATTAAGTAATGGCTGTCATTGCAGAGGTTACTATTACTAATATTTATTAGTTATATCAAGTGATGGGTTGTATCTGTCTTATCCAGTACTATGAGGTCTTCTTTCTTTTTTACCTCACATAACATATTTTTAAACTTATTTTGTTTAAGCTTTATATCCTCACTTGCTTTTTCACTTCGAATAGAGTAAAACAATTCTGAGGTTTTAACTGTATATCTTTTCACAGTAAATCTTCGTTTCTTCCAATCATACCTTGCCCTCAGTAATACTGTGCAAAATGCCGCAGTCCTCTTTAAAGTCAGACGATGGTGCCAGAGAACCTTCACTGTGGCCTAGATGACAGAGTCGCTCAGAAACGAGCAGTAATGGAGAACATCCATCGACATTGGCGCTTCAATAAAGATCTTTGGCAGCCTGGGGAGATGCATGATAAAGGGGAGACAAGGGATGTTTCACAGCCCCCGGGATGAGCAGCATTCCTGCTACAAGATTGATAAGCTGAAAACAAGACCATTTGTTTACACAATGACATAAAATTACATCATTATAGTTTAGATAAACTCTTGAGAGATTGTACTTCTGGCTAAATATAATATGGAGCGACCGAAACAGTCCCCGTAGCAGACAGCAGAAATGTAGGCTCTTGTCTGAGGGGTTGCACTGTTTCTGGGTTGGAACTCAGATGGAGTTCAGAGATTTGCATCCTCGCCCCTCCCTTCAGGAGGGACCAGTCCAAAACCAGCCATAGCTGAACGTAATTTGCTTCAGCAGTTGATTTTCTTGCCATTGCTACATTCGTACTGCAGGCAAAATTGTATTTTTTTTCATTAGGGTGTGAACTTCAAAGATCACATGGAGTCTGATCTAGTCCATTCTGATTTGGAACACTTTCATTGTGTTCTATGCATCACATTCCTGCTGATCTGAAAGCAGTGTGAAGAGTCACATCTTTAGCTTTTCTCCCAACTAGCATGATTACATCAGTGGTATGTCAGCAATGGTGGACAACGTCAAATATGGTGAATCAGAAAACCTAAGACTGGGAGATATGAGTTTGCAATATTATCATATAAATGGGGAAACAGTCACCCTCAAGTTTTCCCTTCTTGCTCTCTGCAGGAAGAGAAACCACACAGAGGTTACGTCAGCAAACAGTAAAAGAAATGAAAACCTTCATCACTATTAAATCTGACATACCTATGACATTTTATGTTGTTCACCAGCTTGCCTATTGTAATTGAGGGGTCATATTACCAAATAGATCAGTCAACAGTCAAGGTGAGAAAGATTAGACTTAAAAAAAAAAATCTGGATGGTGTAACTTTAAAGTTTAGTGTGAAGTAGAAGAAATCCTGTATTGATCACATACGTCCACACCCAGTACAACATAGTGAAATCATTTTTCTGCCCCTTTGAGGTGCTGGGGACTTTCAGGGTCTTGCTCAGTATCCCCATGACAATAACACACTGCTGGGATTTGAACTGGCTACCTTCCCATCAACTGATTGGTAGATGGCTGCTCTACACACTGAGCTACAGCAACCCCCTTTCTTTCCTTTCTCTTTTTAAATTAGTTGCCTCTTTGGCTCTGACCTGTGTACACACCAGACAATTACACATGGATGTTATCTGCATTATATGACTTTTCTAGTTGAAATAACTAAATATTTGCATTAATGACATTTAAATCAAGTTTAATTGCAAAGGAGTCGGAAAAGCAGGTGCCAACCGTCCCCATCTCTGCAGGTAGTGGACCCACAGGACGGCACCTCATGAAACTTGTTAGTGCTGAGCTTTGCACCCCACCCTTTGGAAGTTTTCCAGGCATTTCCAATTGGGAGGAGACACCGCAGTAGACCATGAACTCACTGGAAGGCCAATATATCTCATATGGCCTAGGAACACCTCAGGACCCCTCAGGATGAGCTGGACAGTGTTACTAGGGGAGAGGGATGCCTGGAATGCCCCTCTTAGCCTCCTGCCACCGTGACCTGACCCCGGAAAAGCAGAAGAAAATAGACGGATTGATTGAGTTTCATTTAATTAATGCAACAGTAAAATGTTTTGGAATTGCATAATCGTGTTTAGTAAAGTCAACATAATGATGTTTAGAAAATGCAAGATAGCTGATGTTTAGTACCTGCAACATGATTGTGTTTGCTAAATAAAACAGATGTTGGGTGAATTAAATGACTTTTTTACGATGAAACACAGTTGGATCTCTGAAAATTTAAATTAGGGACTTGAGTTGCATTAATGTGACAGTAAAAGGTTTTGGGAGTGCATGATTTTGTTTAGTAAATTCAACATAACTGTTTAATTCATATGAATCTTAAATGTGTTCAGTAAAAGAAGCATAACTGTGTTCAAATAAATCACAATAACTTAATACTTAATTAAGGCATTTTGGTGACACTTTCTTCAAAGCATTTAGTAATAATTACTCTTCTAATCTTTTTTCTATTTTCTCAAGCTACTTTTTTGGGACTGGATGGCATAACTAAGTTAAGTAAATGTGATGTTTTATATCTTAGGGAGTAGGGTGCACCCCGCCTCTCGCCTGCCTGGTAAAGCTTTTCCCCAACAGGGTCCTTTAGCTTGGCTAAGGGACCTTTACTGGGAGACACTAACGTATGATATATGAGGGTGAAGTCGATTTAGAAGCTGCTCTTATTAAGAGGCCACTTATCTGTGCGCTCAAAAATAGGAGAATGAACAGTGGAGGCCATAGAGGGACATGAATTCTGTCATAATAGCATTTATTTACCATTTGTCTTGTCTACTTAAACTAGTAAAATACATTTTCTTTAACATATTATCATGAAGTAAGTTGTTTGCATAATGTAATGGCTATAGAATAATGAAACCATTTGCGTTTAGATTTGTTGCCTATAAGCATGACTTTCACTGCGCAGTATTGTCTGCCATCAGGCACAAAAACCTTCAGGGAAAATGAAGACTCACAGACGATCAGGGGAACTTGTCTGTTTCCTTTAAAATTACCAACAGTGCAGCGTCATGCAGTTTCTTACATTCTTTTTAAATTTGACGGTAATTTGTCATTACATGCATTCTGCTTATATCTTTATTTAAAGAAACATGGAAATAAAGAAAAATAATGAGTCAATACTTCTATACCTATAGTCTTTAAGTGATATAAGAAATTGTTCCTCCATAATATACAGACCAAAGTAAAGCACATTCAAAAATGCTGGACAAACATTTTGTTCACACTGAGGTCCTGCCTCTCATTGGACAGATATGCAGTGAGACATCCACTGTTTTTTAAAGATGAAAACAAATCTATTTTAATCTCTCTGACACTGAATCACTGCTGATAACCCTCCTCACTGATTTGAAAATAACATTGTAGGCTGAATATAACCAGATAATGACGATCAGACAGTTGGATCCAGCGATCTAACAGTGCTTAATAGAGCTGTTTGGTCTCATGTATAAGTCTTACATGAGATGCTGCAGGACTACCATCACTTAAGTAAAATGATTTGTCCTTGGTACGAGAGGCATTCAGCAAATGCATCCCTCTAACTATTCCCAGCCTCATAAATAGCACATTATTAATTTTTCACTGTTAGTGCCTACCCTTGAACTTGTAGAGTAATGAGAAACTGTCAAATACCTGGGTCTTTCTGGGATAATGAGCTGAAAAAGGAAAAACAAAGGAGGAACATTCTTGTATCCAGGATAAATGGAGTTTCAAGTGAAAATCATTAGATTTCAAAATAGCACACAGAGAGTAAAAGAAACATTTTATTTTTAAAAGATTTTCTCCTGTGTCTTTCGATGTTGCAATATATCTTTTATTGCGCTAATAGGTAGTTGTGATTGATTCTGTTAAAATCAATTATCAACTTTTAGTCTTAGTGTGTTAATCACTGAGGCAATACTCCTCCAATTAAAATGTAAATATAATAAGAACACTTCTCAGAATAGATGTCACCCTGATGTAGTGCGTTTTGCTTCAATCAAAGCAGCAAGCAATGCATTAATTATTACATTATTTGGGCTTTTTCCTTCAAAGTGCTTGTTGTTGTTCACATTTTTATTGTAAGCCTAATTGTTGAGTATTTCAGTGAACAAAAGTAACCTTTTATAACATAGGTAGATATTTATTGTCATTGCACACAACAAAATTTCATCTGGTAGCATCCACTTCATTAGCAGCAATAAAATAAACAATAGAATAATATATATAGTATATACATACACACAAACACACATATACATATAAATACATATAAATACTACATGTACTCATGTATACATATATACGCATTAATAAATAGCTGCAATCGATAGACAATAGTAATAGTCATAAATAGTCATAAAAAGTCAGTTAAATAAAATACATCAAATAAACAGATATAAGTGCACTGGGGAGAGCAGCATGTGTATTAATGCACTTGTTCAATGGGAAGTAGGGGGATTATGAGTTCAGGAGTCTGTCCACAGCTCTGGGGTAAAAACTGTTCTTCAGTCTGTTGGTTCTGGCTCGTATTGTCCAAAGTCAACCTGATGGGAGGATGGTGAATAAAGGGTGTCCAGGGTGTGAAGGGTCTCTGAGGATGTTGGTGGCCCGCAGAATTAGAGGAAAAGGTATTTTCTTTTGGCTGCAGTGCAGCTAGAGTACCAGAACGAACAGTTGTACGCCAGAATGCGCGCCATGGCACAGCGGTAGAAATTGATAAACAATTTCCGTGGGAGCCGATTGCGTTTTAACTTCCTGAGGAAGAATAGAAGCTTCTGGGCCTTCATGATGTGGATGGAGATGTTGAGGCTCCAGGTCAGGTCCTGGAGCCTTAATGAGATAAGGCAATCAAAATAATAATGAGGTTTGGATATGGTGCTATTCTTTTTTATAGGCACAAATGACATTTTCGAAAGCTGATGCTGGTGAAGGTATTTTCTGAACCCAGCTGCACATGTTGGTTCATAATTATTGCCTCTATTAATAAACAGTTTTGGTTTGAGCAAAGCTTAAATTCTACAGTAGGTGGTAATAGCCTTAAGGGGATCACAGATCAAATCTAATTAGCCGTACCTAATACAAGAGGGAAATGTCTTGATGGCTTATGCAGCACATCTAACTGCCCTTGGGTTTTGATGTGGGAAATGTCCTGAGGGGCCAATATACATAGGAACACCACAATGAACAGCACTGCAGAGCTGCTGCTCCAGCTGTCATGTGCCATTTCGGTTCCAAAAATGGGTCTTTGCAGCTCTTCAAGGGACGTAAGTACTTTAGATTTCCATAAATGCTCACTATCATGTCCAGAAATGAATAAAAACTAAAGAGCTGAATGCTTTGATGACTACGGTCCTGCCATTCCTGAATAAACACAATTGTCTCATCCAATCATGTCTTCAATCTGTACATAAAGGGACATGTTTATGACTTTTAAAGCACGCTACTTACTCTGTGGCACAAACTGCCTATTAACGGATGTTAGTGCAACGTCTTTTCAACAGCATCTTCAATAACTTATTTTTTTTTACCCTACTTTTCCAAGAAGAATAATAAACAATCTGCAATTTAAAGAACATAAAAGTAACATTATGAGGTCTCTATGTTCCCAATCCTATCATCCCTTGCTTCTGGGGAGCAAAGAGGCAAATGTAGAACTGCTAGAGGGCTACAACCTTTGCAGTCAGAAGCTACTGTAAGTCTACTCCCTTGTGATTGAATGGAATGGATCTGTCAATTATTTATTAAGTAGCATGGTGCTCTCTTGCTGCTTTCTTCAGTCTGTTTCTTTTTGCAATGCCTTGTAGCTTTCAGTTATCTGTTGAAGAAGATGGTTGATGAAATTGTTTCATGTATTTTTTGCTTATTCAATGATACTTCGTTGTTTTTATATTGTGCATGTTGGCATTTCATCTCAGTAGCTTCAGCCCTCAAATAAAGTATTCCGCTAACTCTGGCCTGGGCCCTGGTGATTGAATCAGCCTTTGTCACAGCTGTCTCTCATGCTGGTAGCCATGGTATATTTTACCATGTGAGACAACATGACGAAAAGACCGGATTTGATTTGTATTCATGAGGCACTTAAGAAGTTCAAAGAGAAGTTTCAGAGCAGAATAGACAGCACAGGGCTCCAACATAAGTGAAAATGCCAGTGTTTTCACTTGGGTTCAGTATTACGCTTCTCTTCGCATTTTGTTCTGAGGTTATTTGGGTGCTCATATTTTGAAAGGCCTCCCACCCCCTCAGGTCAGAGATTGTAAATACACCACTGATTGTGTGATGGCTCATGTGTCCTATTGACACAGCCCCAAGCTTATGCCATGTTATAGAACACAGCTATCAAACAATATGAGTTTTGTGCTCCAGCTGCAGGCGGTGATTCAAAATTGTCTGGGGGCTCACTGTCAGTTATCAGAGTTATTGCTTGAAAAGCACGGTTTACCGCAGAGAGTGGATTTGGCTAAAATTGCAGTGATGGATTGTGTTTTCAAATTGATAAGGATACTTCAGTGGGAACTCTTATGAATTTTCAAACTGAATACATGAGCAGAGCACATGGCATTGATTTACACCCCCAGCATAACATCACACCCCCAGTGTATATGAATATTGATCCATGTCTGTCTCCAGTAAAGGTTGACATGAGATGGGGGACAAACTCAACAGTGCTCTCTCACCTTTTTTCACATCTCATTTGCTCATCTTTTTGACTATTCAGATCCTTCTTGTCTATGTAATATTTCGTAATATTTTTTGGGATTTGTCACAGGCTGCGGAGTGTTGTAGGGGCTTAGCTTCGGCCGTGCTGACAATTTCAACTCCAGCAAGCACATAACACTGTATGCATATTGGGTTAAGCAGTGCCGACTCCATCATGTTTCCACATTTTCACCACTCAGATCTGATCACTAGCATTTATATGGAAGCACCGAACCAGACATGATTGTATGAACATGTGATTACAGGAACAAAAGAGGCTAAAGTTTAGGGAAGACCTATGAGTTCGGTTAAGTGATGGTGAGTAGCTGATAGGACCCGCTCATTAAGAGCTATTGAGCTAGGCCGTTCTTGGTTATGAGTGTTGTTAGGAAAAGTAGAATGTTTGCAGTTGACTTTCTCTGACATGAAGGATAAGTCATTTTGACAACACTTCTTTACGCTCACAGCGGATTTGTAGGATGCTGTGTCCACACGGGCAGAGTCTGAGTTGGGAAGCTTTGAGGCGGACACCCTCCTGACTATCACAAAGGGTGGGGTTAACAGAAGAGTTCAGTCCCCGCGCGGCGCGCCGCCCCGCCCCCGCGTTTGGCGCTGTCCGGTGCTCTGGTGCTGATCGCTGAGAATGAATACAGCCTCCTGCCTTCGCGTAGTTGAGCTGCATGGAGCAAAGGGAAGGAAATGAAAATCTCGAGGTTCAGATGTTTTACGGGCAAAGAATCCGATCGTGGGTAACTACTATGGAAATGTTTTTTCTTCATTTTTGATGGTTTTCTCCCAGCCCCCGCTGAGTCTCTCGGAGATACATAACTTGTCATCAACATGATTTGGGGCTTTCTGTCATGCTGCTTTCTCTGTATGGCTATTGGATCGCAGACACGCAAGCGCCTGCCTTTCTTTCAAGGGCATATTTTTGAGAACTCCCCGACAGCTTCCAAAGTAAACGGGCTGAGCATTCCGCTGGGGCGAATAAACGCGCAAAAATGGTGCGCAGTCTCTGGGATGCACTTCAAACTGTACGGAAACGGTAGCGAAAATTTCCGTGCCTTCGCTCACCACAGGCGAGGGAATCTATTGCTAAAAACTTCCAGGGTTTTGGACCGAGAGGCTCGCGCGAAATACCTGCTGTCCGTGGGTTGGTGCTGCCAGACCTGCGCGCCAGAGTCTGTGGTCTCCGAGGTTGTGTCTGTGAAAGTGGACGTGTTGGACACCAACGATCACAAGCCGACTTTTCAAAGTGCAGACGCCGTCCACCTAACTTTAGATGACACCACTGCTCTCCGTAGCGTTGTGCACAAACTGGAAGCTGTGGACGCAGACAGCGGCAACAACGCAGAGCTCACATACACATCCATCCCCAAAAACGGCACTTTCTATGTTATCCCCAAAACAGGCGAAGTTCTGTTGGTGGACTCTATTCTCGGTCTGTCATCTGAAATCAAATTCTATGTTTTCGCAAGAGACCACGGGTGGCCCCATCTGACCAGTAAAGGCGTACTAGTGACCATTGCGCCACAGAGGTGGGCGACACAATTAGAGGGGGCAGAGAGAGCAGGGCGATCACCGAGGGCATTGCTTGACCCTGAAACAGAGGTTTCCCTCAACGTGTCTGAAGATGCCAGCATCGGATCTGTCATAACGAGCCTGAGTCCCACCCGGTTCCAATCAGCCACGTACGAGTTGATTTACCCAGAGTCAGGGAGCTCTCCGGTCACCGTGGGGCACGACGGTGGTGAGATCACAATAACTAGAAGACTGGATAGGGAGACGGAGCCTGTCGTGGACCTCACTGTTAAGATTCAGGATAAACGAGGTGTGTTGGGATATTCCTCCATTGCATTCACATCTGCAATTAAGTTAAGTCACGTACCCCACCCACTACCCAGGAATTAGGCTATTTTCATTGTGATGATGATGTCCTATTTTACTACGAAGCTCCCTATATGACACAACATGGTTAATGTGGGCTGCCATGTGAATCCCTCTTGCTTTATCAATGGAGCCCCTCAACAAGCCTTACACATATAATAGATCCATCATACCCATATAAGGCTGCCAGTGTATCAGCAGCATCATTCCACAGGTGTGCCCCCATCTTCATATATCATTCCACACACCTGATAAATGAGATCAAGATTAATTGGAGCTCATTTGGGTAAGCTTTACAGTTTAGGCATTGTTTCATTATCTCTATGATTGGCATTGTTTGTGTCTGTGAAGTTGTCGGAGAGCTAATCCTTGTAGAGTGGCGAACCTCTTTCACCTTCTCTCTCTCTTTCTCTTGTCTACTGGCATTACCTCTATAATCCCCCCCAGTCACTCGCTAGTTCCTGGATTTCAAGTAGGGTTGCTTCAATCAGTCAACCTTCACATGAGGGGATGATTGGTGCATCTCACATTTGTGACTTGTTCCTGGTTTTTTTTAGCGAAAAAAGTTAGATTTCAAGTTTACAGTTGCAGAAAAACAAGGACTAAATTATATGCTCTGTAATTGAGCCCCATTCTGTGAAGGAAACAGTGTGCACTGTTTTAATTTGAATTGTCTGCTGCTACTACATTTTCTTGCTGCTGCATGCTTTAGATTGTAATTGCATGTCTGATTGGGACAACCTCTTGCACACGGGGTTTCATGACATTTTTCAGGGTGATATAAATAGTTCTCTGACTTTTTTCTTATTTCTTTCCTTGTTTTTTTTTTTTCTACACAGAATGGATACAGAAATAAGCTTCACTAGTCTGACAGATATTCAGACACGTTCTTCCATTTCACCTGTGCAACTCTCCTTTCCTGATCAAAGCTTTGGCATGTCCTTTATCCTGCGACTACAGCTTTCCAGACCGAATCATGAGGTCTGGAAAGACAGCCCCTTCTTCCTACTGTCTGATCCCTAATCCCTTCATATACACTTCTCCGACTGAAAGACTCCCGTGTAAAAGTTGTTTTCAATATTATTTTCTGAAGTTTATTTGATATACTATATGAATTTGTTTGCTTCAATTCTAAGTGCGTTTGGGTGTTGCAATACATTAAGTAGACATCAGAGAAAGAAAAATAACGACAAAAGGGCTTTGTAGTTTTTGCACTTGTCTTGTTTGTTGGTATGCAATGTGAGACTGCAAAGTCATACTAAAAAATTGACCATGGGCACAATAACAACAGTTTTAATAAGGCCCCTTGTGTTGCATTACTGAGCTCTCTGTAGCATAGAGCTGTCCGCGGATGCTGCCAGTCACCTGCTGAATGTCAAACAGAAAACACTTTCAGGCAGTAGTCGAGCTGCAGTTCAAATAATGTTCAAGTCAGCAGCATTCAAGTCTAACCTTGAACTATTTAATACATTATTCACATACAACACAATCCACTGCCACAGCATGACAAGCCATAGCCTCAAAGATTTCCAACAGAGTTGAAATAACGCTTCCCAGAGACAGCTCAAAATACTGTCCAACACTATAGCTGTTGCTTTCCCTATTTTTATGCCAACCCTCACTGCTATTATAAAGTCATATCTCTACAGCCTATATGTAAATGTTTACCTTCAGCAATTGATTTTCTGTGAACAGGCACCACTGCTGAGGGTTTTCTGTCTCGGATAACAATAACAACAAGAATTCACACATGCTGATTAAGTCCATGTGTGACAATGTACCAGTTAGTTGGTGCATATACTCTCTACCTGTGCTTATTGGCTGGTGTGCATATTTAATAAATTAGTTGTGAAAGTGTTCATTAACAGGTTAATTTAGGCAGAAAATGTTAATCAGAGTGTTGTGAGGCTTTCTTTTGTTAATAGGTTTGCAGCAGTTATGAGCCGTTGGAAGTGTTTGTTTTACTGATGAAATAGAGATTTTAGAGTTTGTCACAAAGATAAATCATTCTTGCACTTTGTAGATAATGGTAGAACAGAACAGTAGTACGGGATTACTCTCAGTAAGGGGTCCATCCTTATTGACATACTTGACTAAAGTACGCTGTGGCCCCCGTCGCTCCAAGACTTGACATGTTTGACCACTTTGCCGCTTTATACTCTGATAAAAAAAAAAACAGTGCTTAAAAGTTCCTATTTGTATACATATTAGATGCTGAAATGCACTAATTATGCAATTATAATGTTTTATCAGAACATCAGGACTGTGGGTTTCGGGTAATTTGTACAGGAAATGCACAGTTTCTCTTTTATTTCTAAAAATATGTACAGGCTTACATACACTGTAATGTGCTTCTCGTTGTCCTGAATATGAGAAAAATTATTTTCCATTAATCCCATATCTGCAGCTCTTATCTAAATCCAACACAATTAGTCACTGTTGTTGTAATTCAATGCAAACATGTAATATATTGTGTCAAATAATGTGAACAATAGCATTTTAACCCTTTTGGGATTTAGGTTTTGCTAATATTTATGGTCATATTTTTACATTATACATTACTTTCAAGGATCTGTAATTCTTTCCATCACTTAATTTTAACTGCATCCCATAAGTTAGGGATATTTCAGCAAACACAAATCAAACATTCCCTTTTTAATTCCTTCTCTTTTAATTAAAATGAGGAAATTAGATTGCACAACTCACTATTGGAATATATGCATCTGAGGCACCAGATTTACTTGCATCATCATGTTTGCCTCAGAAGCCTGTTCATGTTTTGAGCTCTGTGAAAGCCTCTGTCCTTCCTTTGTCACCAGAAGGCCTGCAAATCGCGTAGAAATATTTGCCTTCGGAATTAGGGCTAAATTATACCAAAAACCCATTGAACCGACCTATTGTTTTTTTCCCCTCTGACATGGCCTCAGTGCATAACACCAGCAGTTTAAGAAAAAACAAGGTAAAAGCAGTGGAAGTAGGCCATGACTTATGAGTCACAGAAACTGGTTACTTGGTGTTGTTGTGAGGAGAGGCAGCCAGTACTTCTGCAGCTCCTCCTGTAAAGAAATGTTGTTGGCCTACAGAGGATGTCAGTGTGAATTTGTATTGGTGGGGAATCTTTGCTTTTGGTTGTCCCACGCGAACAATCCTTGTCTTCGCAACTGAGTAGGAGTGTGTTAATGGCATTTGACAGTTTAGTCGGGGTAATAAACGATTCATGCAGTACTTCATGAGTTGGGGTGAGGGATATTTGAGTGGTTTCTCCCTTTCCTTTGGGTTTCTGTGGAAGGGGGGCATATAGCCCATGGCAATCACCGCTTCTCTTATCAAGCTGTTTTGTCAGGGAATCTTCTCCTCCATTCTCCCTATCCCTCTCTTTTCCTGCATCTTCCTGTCTCATAGTCAACATCTCGCTAACCTCATGCTGTCTTTAATCCAATTCTCTTTTCATATTTGTTTTCCTCCTATTATATTTGCATATTCCCTTTGTGATGTGAAATGAATTGAGAAGAGGCCCAATCTCATTTTATATTGTAATTTGTGACTGTGGGGCTGTTTATTTAAGTAGGACACAATTTTATAAAAATCTGTCTGCACTTATCAATTTAGTAAAAAACAACAACAACCCCAAAACAACTGATGCCCTTGGTCATTATAATGCTTTATTTTTGTGTGATTGTGAGCATGTGCATATACATGGGAATTAAAAGCCTAAGTGGCTAATTGTGTCAATTTGTTTGTGTATCAGTTTGTGTCTGTGGTATAATTGCCCTTTGCAGATACCCCGCAGCAGAGATTCACATAACTGTTGTTTCTGTTGACATGCTGTGGAGATGTGACATGCCTGCAGCATTTGATTTCTTCTCTGTGGTATCTTTATCATCAAATGAATGTGCCTGAGCAATGCCCCTGCAGTCCTCCTCTCTATTCTCTACAGTCTTAGTATCTGATGCAATGTAGGAGGGATGGGGACTGTGGTCGCCACAGTTTATGAGAAGATGGGATTAAGCAGAAAGAACAAGACGAAAGCAGAAGAGAAAGGGAGTAGCTATCCTGTTGATGTACAATATTTAAAGAGGGTTTATCTGCAATGCTTTGATAATGAGGGAATATGGAGCTTTAACATCTAGATGGTTAATTGTGACAAATGTGAGAGACCTGAGGGTTGACAGAGGATGAAGATGGATTATGGCACGAAAAAAATGGAAGGATTGTGTTAAATTTTTTAAAAGATTTTTATAGAGTTTTTTTTATTACCTGCCTGCCTTCAAGCTTTACTGTATAAGTAAAGGGCAGCCAGATCAGAGGCAGAGAAATGTACTGAACAGTGAGTGAGGTCAGGATTGTGAAACATAATTGTTAGATGGGAGGAGGGTAGGAGAGAGAAACTGTTAGAGTGGCAGGACGGGAATGAGGTGTGCATGTTCTCTTAGCATGTAGTGGAGAGTGGATGGCTCCAGGTCACTGGGAGCGGCAGGAGAAATAAGTAGTGTACAACTGTGAAAAGGACAAGGTGTGATTGTATTTGTCTGAAGATTGTTCAGGGGGAAAATGCACTGTAAACTGTAATAAGTTGACATTATTTTTTTAAGCGTTAGGAATCGATTGCCTCAAAATATCCAAGATAACTTAGTAAAAGAAAAAAATGTAATATAAACAACGACAAATTAATGATCTACTTTGCTTGGAAATGTTGAGACACCAGAATCATGCTCTTGTCAGGTGAACTAGGCCCAGGAGTTCATCATAAAGTTGTCAAAGTAAAACAAAAAAGTTAATTTTTTGTTACTGATCTTCAGAAGTATTTTCAAATATGATGCTCCCATCATGACAAGGGATGACAAGGATACGATTTCTCTAAATCCTTTACAAAAGGCATTTTTCTATAGCCTGTAATCCTTTGAAGGGTTATGGGTGAGGTAGATTAGGTTTGAAATGAAAACAATGACTATTGCTAGGAAATGGGAAACAAATAAGTCATTATCCAACAGTTTGATGATTGCCCATAATCACCCTGACCTGAACTCAAGCCACATTGTTTGACTGGTGAGAGACATACAGCCAGAGGTCTCAGTTACATGTAAACATTCCAGTTGATGGGTATTTGTCAGAATGAATACTTTGCTAAACTCAACATTGGTCATACGAAACTGCCATGGAACTAAAACAAGTGTTGAAGGCTTAGTGAGTCTGACTTCTTGTAGAGGTGTTTCCATAGCTATCTTCAATGTGAATCGGTCACGCCTCATATTTGCAACGAGCTCAGTACCAACTCTGGCAACAGCTGAAAGTAGTCGATTCCTGCAACCAGAACAACTGGTAAATAGACACGTTAAGTAATCAATCCCTGTCACTTTGTTGAACCTCAATTTCAGAATCAAACTACCCTAAATGGGGTTTTCATTAAATACTGAGAACAGGAAACACTTCAAACTGAAAATCTTTCCCCATTGTCTATTTCCCTGTTGTCTATTGTCAGAATATGTGTATGTAAAAGCCATTCTATTGATATTTATTTTCTGTTCTATTTATTTGCATATTTGGTGTTGAAGTAATTCAAATGTAACAGAGAGTATTCAAGCTACATTACCCATCATTGTAGTAATTGGATTTTTGTACTGAATAGATGTTTGTGTAAGAAGTTTCTTTTAAATTTTTTTATCATATTACATTTTAAAGTAAGCCTCCCAATTCTGTTATCCTTATCCTGTTTCCTAAAGATATATTGATTTTGTGGTGTAAGCCCTCAATGGCATGAGCACACATGTGGTTTATGTTCACAGAATAAGAACCATTTATACTCTTTTCAAGAAGGCAGTTCAGACTTGGGGTGACGGTTTAACTTGCTGACGCATACATCAGTTTTATTTGATGCATGAAGCTGCAATAACTACTTCTGCATAAGACATCATCAGTCTCCTGAGACGTCCTTCAGCTCACTAGATTTGTCTCACAGAGTAATGGAAAATGTTCCTTCGGAAACTGTTAAACCAACAGCCAATATAATTCTGTGTGTCTTGGAGCTGTGGTGAAGTCTTTGAATTTTTTTGAGATAGGTTTGCAACACAAACAGGCAGGGGGGCTTTCCCCCAGCATACACACTCCTGTATGTTATTCTGCTGCTGATCTGTGAAAGCAAACCTAGGTGGATGGTATGGAGAACACAGTGCACTAAACATATATAGACATAGAGAAGTTAATACCTTAAAGACAGAGCCCCGCGGTATTCATTTTCTAGACTGGATAAAGACAGCCCTGGCATCTGGTTTTTGCCTCCATCCCATTCGAAAAGCAACTCCTGTACCTTGCAGTAGCTTATTCAAAAACATCCCTCTATCCATGATGATGTTTCAATGTTTCATAGTTTGCAAATGTGTGGGTTATAATTAAGTTATCAGTAGCAGGAGGCAGCCCACCCTCAGTCGGGATCTAATCGAGGTTTTTGCCTGTTTAAAGTCGCAAGCACTTGATTGTGTCCGATTTGCTGTGTCTCTGTAGAATAAAGATAACAGTCTGATCCTTGTCTTTTCTGAAAGTGCACTGAGAAGACCTTTGCTGTTGTTTGACACAATATAAATAAAACTGAATTGACAGACTTGGATGGTCATTCCTATTTCCTAGATTTAAACTGCATACAAATTTATTTAAATTCCAAATGGCCCTATTTTTACTAAAATTATTTAAATACATCATTCAGCTGTTGAAGTGCCCATATAAAAATATATGTGTAAATCTTAAAATATATAGTATATAATTCTACGTATGTAACATATGTATATATATTTAGATATGTGTATGCAGAAGGTCAAATTTGAATGTAAATGATTAATATTTTTTTGTATTTTCAGGATGTGTATGCATTTTTAAAACTGTTATACATTTGTTGAAATTGCTCTGTTTTTATGTGTGAATCGGTACACATATTTGACAAAAAAGTAGTTGTATATCTATCTAAATCTTATTTTCCATTTGTAATTAATATTTGTAACTTTTTTTAGAATTAATTACCAACTGCCAGATGTAGAGAGACACAACCAGGGCTAGACTAGATACAGCCTCCATGCCTGACACACACTCTTACCTTATACAGGGCTTTTCCTCCGGCGCTTTGGTCTTTCAGAATTAATGCTTCCCATTACCCAACACTCTGATAATCAGGGCCAGTCTGTTGAGCCGACTCTCTGTATAAATAGACTTATCGCATGTGCTGAATTCATCAACATGTTGGAATGAATTAATCAAAATGTGGATAGTAACAGAATCTTGTACTCAAGCAATACCATTTCGAGTTCTTGATGTAGTAATATGTGGTCTTGAAATGATTATTTTTCACTCTATAGCTCTATTATCTCAATTTTGGATCAGGAATAATTATAAAAAACGTTATTGTTGAACTGAGACATGGTATGAGAGAAATATAACCAGTCATTCTGCTTAGGTGAGCGTGATATATCTCATTATAGTACGGATCTCCAATCACATCTTAAATGCTCAAAGACAGATTGCATGGTCGTTTTGGAACAAGTGGTGGGAGACGTGAGTTCTGGGGACGGCACAAGTGCTGTGTGGACAATTTGGCGACAAGAAGTTTTTATCTTGCCATAGGTCTGCATTATTGATGCCCATTACCTCAGACATTGTCAACTCCAGAGTTTGCACAGAGGCATGCAATGCCAGGTGTATGCTCTGCTGACCTCCACCGGCTCAGGTTCCCAGAATGCATTGTGCAACCTGGTATCTACCTCTGTGATGAATGAGCTTGACATGCACATTGCACAAGGATCTCATAACCAACCAAAAATGTTCTTTTTTATTAAATATTATCCATGAATTGCTGATATTGCTGTTTGAGACAAAGATTTGAGTTCCATCCTTATGTTCGTGTAATTTGATTTTCTGATTTTATGCCTTTTTCTCTGGCTGAGTGCTTCCTCGGTACCTGTTGCATCCCCTGTCCCTTTAAAATTTGGTCTCAGCTCCAGCTTTACCTGCTGGCGAGCCTCCCTGTAGTGCCTCCCCAGTGAACTGAATTGATTTTGTGCTATTGATTAACCAGGAGCTGTTTTGCTCTCAGTCACAAAGCATCACTTTAAACAACAATTTATTTGTCACAGAACAGGCTGCGACAGGCTGCTGCTGATAGTTCACAAACTTGCAGAGAGGTAGATGTGTGTGATTGAGTCAAGAGGGTGATAGAACAGTTCCGGGGTGCACTAATGAATCAGCCTTTCAGAAAAGCCTGCCTATAGGCAAGGGAAAATTTCAGCTAGCACTGGGATATATCGTGGGAATTCGATGCTTGTGCTTATTTATCTATTTGGTCATGAATTTTTCAACTTTTTGTACCCAGAGGTCCAATTAACTGAGTACTACAATTGCTGCAGCTCTGTTTTCGTTGGTCCAAAGAGTCATTGATGAACACAAAGGACACAGACAAGTTTGAAGGAAGATGTTTTTAATGCAGGAAAAAGATAACCTGGCTGGCGAAGTTACCTTGTGAGATGTTTTGACATACCATGGACTTAACTTTGGAGTAAAGTTTTGATTGATTGCAGTAATTTTGCGACGCCGATAACCACAGTGTGATTGTGAATGAATATGGCTGCTGTGCAGAAAGCAATGGTAGAATAAGGAAAAAAAAATAATTTCCGGAGAATTTCTCTGGCAAAGTAACAGACTACGAAGAAGGCAAAGGGAACTGGCTCAGATTAGAAAGTGGGTTTGAAGATGATGCCCTTCTCATGGTTCAGTTAGTTAATCATTTCCAGGAAACAGGGAGACAAATGTCTACAACTCCATCAAAGCCAGTTGATTAAAAGAACAAGTGTCTTTGATGTAAAACTGATATAGTGCCTCTTAGACCTGATGATCTTTTAGGAAAGAGAATTGGCTACATATTTTCGAATGTGACTTTAAAAGAGGAGACACACAATAAATCACACAAAATTTTTCTTATATTTTTCTGATCGGACATGGTTTAAAGCTATTGTAATGTTCTCTCGATCAGTATTGGCCAATTCTGACTCCTCAGCTGCCAACTGGGCTCGTGTACCTGTGTGAGTGCATGTAGAACTCGTGTGTGAGGTTTTCATTTCCTATGTTCTAGCTCCCATCTGAAGGACTTCTCAGTGGAACAGAAAGTGTGCAAGGTTTTCTTTTAATCTTTCAATCTGTCTTCAGCTCCGGGTCCTGTTACAGCTTGAACTGGTTTCCCTTTCAACTTTAACTGCAATTGTTGATGCGTTGAAAACCAACTAAATGCAACTCTGTCATCATTCCTTGTAGTGTCTTCAAAGAGTCTAGAAGGAGTTTTTTGTGGTTATTGGGCCTCAATTATTAATCATTTTCAGGTAATATGTTGGGTTCCAGCAAAGTGTCTGCTGATTCTTGAAATTATAGACGTATCTCAACAATGCCATTTCTGTCTAAGGTGATGGATGAAGTTGTCTTCCAACAACAGCCTTTTACAGAGTGAAAAACCTCCCCAATGCCCAAACCTGGCATTGGGGAGGTTTTTCACTCAATTGCAACAAAGAAATGAATCCGCCTTTTCCAGAAGATAAATTACTTTTTACTAATTACAGATGGTGGTGATTAAACCGTCCTTATTTAGCTTAATCTTATTGCAGTGTTTGTACAGTGGATTGTGAGATTTCTCTCTCATCTCAAGCAATGCTTTGGTAAACTTGGCATATTGGTCTTATTGCACAGATAAGTCTTTTTCTATCAGTACGAGTGATTTTTCCTACTTGTAAAGGCCTCAAAAGGTCCATTCCTTGTCCTTAAATTTTGTATAACCTGCTACCATTAGTTAAAATAACATGATATTGCTCGAATGTAAATGACCCTCACATACAATATACACCAATCAGCCATTACATTAGAACCACCATCCTAATATTGTATTGGTTATTCTTTTTGCTATCGAAACACTCTGCTGCTCTGGTTTCCTTTCTATCAGACGTGGCAGTATATCAAAGCAATTTGTGCTACTGGAGCTATTCTTTGCAATCAGATAACACGGCTTAACCCCTCCCTTCCCACAAGCATCAAGTAGCCATGCGCACCCATAAATGTAAAGTGCATTATAAATTAAATGTATTATTATAACCCTGTCACAGTCCACTTGCTATCAAATATATCCCCCCATTGACAGGTGCCATTGTAACGAGGTAATCAATGTTATTCACCTTACCTTCAATGCTTACAATTGTCTTATACTTCCAAAGTCTGGATGCCTGCGAATATAGTGAAAAGGTCTGGTAAGAGATAGGAATGTTACTGCCAAGCACAATGATACTTTTCTAGCTTGCTCTGCAGCTCCAGCTTTGTTTAGTTGGTACTCTACCAGTAGTATAGGACATTTCAGCACCTACACAAATCACTTCAACACAAACTATGGAGAGTTCATTCATCTAGAGCACACAACAAACTTCACGATCCTCCTGCCCTGCTGTCCATCTTTGTGATCTGTCAGCATTCAAACTCCCCCAGGTGTTATCCATCTCTCACTTAATCAATCCCTGCTGGCTTCTGACCAGGTAAGCCCCACCCACTGGTCTGACAAGCAATCAAATTAACCAATATTATATGGTGACTTTGACACAACGTTATGGTTGACTGATATATATACAGTATGGATATCGATATTATTAATTACATGATTCTATAATTATATTTATTCTATTATTGTATATGGCTGTATTTATTTTTTCCCTGGTTTTAGTTCTTTCAGTATATGGTGTCCAAATACATTAGCTTGACACCATTTTCTCTTTGCCTTGACTCTGTAGGGCTTAATTCTGTGAACTAACCAGACCATATGGTCTCTACAGTCCTGAGAAGGATGTAAAAGTATTACTGCTGTATCATTTGTTGGCCAGCCCTATTGTAGAAAACACATGGAGACACAACTCTGCCCCACATTACACAGGAAAACCAGGAACTTTGTGTACAAAGTTTAGCCTTGGTAATCCTCTTTTATTTAAAATATCATAAGAGAATGATTAAAAAATAAAATTAGAATCTTAAAACAGAGCATATAATTACTTTGTGAATCATGCCTATATGTTGTCTAAAATCAGGACACAGATTTGGATGTAATTTTTCAAGTTATTAACTCATAATTGCTGCTGCCCTTTCTGCCCCGAAACCACAGTCGCCTTTTAATAAAATAATTTTGATAATTCATTGCTTTAATGTGTGTTAACTTGGGTTTGATGGATATCGTTGTTTGAGAAATGACTGCATCTGTCAAAACCTAAATTGAGAATCTGTCCCTAAATGTTCGGTTAACCTCATGAATAATCACCCGCTCAAAGTTACAAATGATCACTCAGCTTGCATTAATATGTTAATATTGGATTGAATGCAAGATCACCAAGTATTTAAAAGCAAATCCTTGTGATGGAGTATTACTTTTCAAAAATATGAATATGGGATCATGTTCATCCAATGTTAATGTGCGAACATTATCACAGATTTGGTGCATTAAAATTGATTAATATTTGTCTTTACTCTATATAATCACAGATTTCTGTTGTTGGTGTAGCTCTGATAGCAAATATTGTAATAAATCATGATGAGGTGGGGGAATTTAACACTTGGGTTCTCTTGCACACAGTGGGTGATAAACATTGATCTTGTTTAATCTTGCTGGCCCGCTGTTAATGATGGGAGATGATGGTCCACACAGGACAGACTGCTCACTGGATTAGATATCTAAATGAGGACTTTATCCTCATCCTCTCTTCCTCTTTCTCCATTACCAATAAGCCAGACCGCAGTCACATGCTGAGTTGCAGTTTAATGCATGTGACGAGTGTGGAGTATGTGTGCAATGCATACAATGGGCACAGCATGTGTTGTTTAATGTGTGTCTCACGCAAGAGAACATCGTTTACATTGGATGAATGCTGTCAAAACCAAGGTCTTCGCTTATGCTCTCGCTGCATAATAATCCTCTGTACTTCCCCTGGAATGCATTTACAATTTTCAACAGTTTATTATATCTTTGGACAATAAGAGACAGTGACAGAGTGTATTAAACAAACACAGAGCCAGGTTCTGGTTTCGGTGATGGATTAATACTGTCTCACCCATACTCTGTGGCTTGTTTTCCTATTAAACCTGTATGTCTCCCCCTGTTGCTTCGCCATGGCTCCAGAGTTGGTTGTGAATTTTTGTGTCTCTGAGTGTTGGTGGTGCAGGCCGTGCATGGACTGTGTGTTTGTGTTTCTTTGACTATATAGTGGTTGGAAAGATATCTAAAAGGCTCCAAGGACAACCCCCATCAATCACCAACTCAGAGAGAAAATTAAGTGAGGGATGGAGGATGGAAAGAGATATGGAGGTCAGCACAGGAAGCAGCATTTGTAGAAAAGGCAGGGGGAAACAGATGGAAAGTGTATGAATGAAGGGAACAGTCCTTTGTTTGAACTGGCTCTGATTGGGAAGGGTAGTGTAGTTTATATCCTTTAGAGATAAGGACTGTGAGCACCGCTCAGTAGCTTCCTCCTCCTGTGGCTTGAACTGAGCTTGATAATAAGAAAGTGTGAATGGGGCAAATTGAATTAATACCGCAGCAATCCATAAAAGCCCTAACTATAATGCATTTTAAAATCCTATAATGAGAGAGAGCTAAAATAATTTCACACTCCAGTGAAGAAGATGGCCTGCTAACAGAGTTTGGGCCTAGCTGACACTGCCAGGGCTTTAGTCATTTAATTAATTAATTCACATGGAGAGTCAAACACCCACATTCAAGACAACACACATAGGTGAGGGTCAATAACAACAAGATCAACTCCGCAAGATTAGATAGAATTTACATTTCAAAAAACCTCAGCTCCAGGATGTCACACAGCAGCAAAAGTCCAGTTGGTTTTTCTGACAACCATCTTGTAAGCATGGACTTAGTCATCTCACCAGGTGAGAGGGTTAGGTCCTGCTGGTCCTTTAACAATAAGCTGTTACAGGATTGTATTTTCTGTCAAAAATTTTAGTATTTCTGGCAGCGTGGAATAGTAAAAAAACGGATTTTAGCTCTTTGAAGATGTGGTGGGAGGTTGGAAATGCCCAAATTTGTGTGTTCTGCCAACAGTACACCTCCCATTCCACAGCTAAAACCAGGACAGCCATTGAGGAGCCTGAAGCTGACATCAAAATAACTGAAGCAGGTTCACTAAGTGACTCAGATCCCAACACGAATCACCTGCTTCGGGAAAAAAAGAGGGCTTTGAGCTGTTTTCTAAAAGGAGAGAGTAAAGGGTGCGCTTGTCAGGTCTCGATTCCACCAGTTGAAGGACATGGATGGCCCTAGTGCCTATTTTTTCAAGTTGGAGAAAACGGTGACACAGAGGAAGCAGATGACCTGCCTTCAGCTACCTCGGGGGAAAGTGACCACGAATCCAGCTGACACGAGGCAGCACTCTATGGCTTTCTACACCGACCTCTTTTGGGATGAGCAGTGTTCAATGGAGTGTCGTGAGGAGCTTCTGGAGGGCCTTCCTCAGCTTAGCCAAGTGAGAAAGCTGCTCCGGAGTGTGAGCTAACTCTGGAGGAACTTTCAATTGCAGTCAACCAAAAGTCATCAGGACGAGCACCAGGAATTGATGGACTGTCAACGGAGTTCTATAAACACTTTTAGAATATCCTTGGACCTGACCTGCTTGGCGATCTTTTGGAATGTTCCAATACAGGATTTCACCCTGTCTCCTGCCAGCAAGCAGTTCTCTCACTGCTGCCAAAAAAAGGAGATCTGGCTCTATTAGAGAGCTGGAGGCCAGTCGCACTCCTATGTACTGATTATAAGGTGCTTTCAAGAGCCTTGGCAAATAGGCTCAAGGGCATATTGGATATAATTTTGCATACTGACCAGACTTATTGTGTGCCTGACAGGTCAATTATGGCCCATATTTTTTTAATGCTTGATTTAATCGATCTTTCAAAAATGTATGATGTAAATTTTGGTATTGTTTCTCTTGACCAAGAGAAAGCGTTCGACAGGGTGGATCACACTTATTTCTTTTCAACACTTAGGGCGTTTGGTATTGGTGATTGTTTTCTTTCTTGGGTAAAGTTACTGTATGAAGGTGCACAGTGTATGGTGAAGATGGGAGCAGGGCTGAGTCGAAGAATCCCAGTACAGCGAGGGATCAGAGAGGGTTGCCCAATTTCAGGCCAACTTTACAACATTGCCATTGAACCCTTGCTGTGCAGGCTGAGGGAGTGGCTCAGTGGTCTCTCACTGCCTGGGTATCTTATTAGTGATCGGGGCATTCCTTCAGTGTCAGCGTATGCTGATGATGTAAATATTTTTGTTACAAACCAGAGAGATGTCCAGTGCTTGCAAGAAACCCTGGGTTTATATTGAAAAGCTTCCTTTGCATGGGTGAACAGGGCAAAAACCAAAGCTCTCCTACTGTGCCAGTGGAGGAATCAGGCAGTGCCCAATCTGCCTGGAGGACTTGAGTGGGGGAAAGAAGGACTGAAGGTCCTGGGAGTGTTTTTATGCACTGAGGCATTTAAGGCTAAGAACTAGGAGGGGGTTAAGGAGAAGGTGTGTGCGAGGTTGTCTAAATGGTTGCTGCCCTAGCTGTCATATAGGGGAAGAGTTCTGGTTGCCAATAACTTGGTAGCCTGGACCCTTTGGCATAGACTTATCGTTTTGACACCACCAAGAGGTCTAATGGAAGATGTTCAGAAGAGCATTGTGGACTTTTTCTGGTCTGGGAATAACTGGATCCGGTCAGTAGACCTCTACCTGCCTGTGGCTGAAGGAAGACAGGGACTGATAAAAATTCAGTAGAAAATAGCTTCTTTCAGACTTCAAACGGCACAGAGATTGTTGTATAGCTGCGGGCTGAGCTGGTGTGAAATAGCGTGTCTGCTGCTGAGGAAAGCCGGGAGATTGGGCTATGATAAACATCTGTTCCTTCTGCAACCAGACCAAGTGGACCACACAGAGTTGACACCTTTCTACTGCTCTGTTTTGCTGGCATCCTGGCAGATTCTCATAAATACTCGAGACACCAACGAAACCCCTGGCATGTTGTTGTTTGAGGAACCTTTGTTTTTTAATAGCCTAACAAGGACTCAAACACTGGAGTCTGCCAGCCTACAGACAAAACTCAGAACAGCTGGCTCTACCAAACTTGGACGTCTGATAAAGATGACATCATCTTCAGAGTACGTACTCAGGAGGAGCAGCAACATCACGTCCATTAGGCTAATAAACCGAGTGGTGGCGGAAGTTTCTGCTGCCCTGCCAAAACATCTGAGGACCTTTGGAGTGAGCAGAACTCTGAATGAACAATGGAGTGAGGGGTGTGAGTACAGCTTCCCCTCTCTGTCCATCACCCCAGCCCTGGGGGAGTGGCAAGAAGGAGAAAAAAAACTGCTATCTCTCACAACACCTCCCCAGGAGAAATTTCAAAACATAAAGAAAAAAGCCATCTACCATATTTGTGCAAAAGTTCTCAATCTGCGGTCTCTGGTTGGGCTAAGGGAGTCGAGGTGGACTGAGTTTTTTGGTCCAGACTTTTCCCCAAAAGGCAGTTGGGGGTCCCTGTACAAGATGCCCGTTGAGAAACGGACGGCAGACCTTGAGTGGAGGATTGTACATGGGGCAATAGCAACAAACAGATACAGAGCACACCTGGAGCCAGGGGTGGGGGATGAATGAGTTTTCTGCCATCAGCCTGAAATGTTGGAACATTTGTTTGTGCGTTGTCCCCGTTTGTCCTCACTGTTTGGACTTCTTAAAAGGTGGTTTCAAGCCCTTGGGGAAGTTTTTTCTTTTCAGTTATTCATCTTTGGTCCAAAATATTGTGGAAAGGAAAAATCTGTGAATACACTGTTCAACTTTTTATCAGGCGCCGCAAAGTTGTCCATTTGGCTGACACGCAAAAGCCTGACACAGAATTCTGGCAATGTGGATCCAATGCTGGTTCTGGAAAGACTTGTGAAGGCCAGACTGAAAGTGGAACATGCATATTATAAGATGATAGACAATATGCAGGGGTTTGACCCCATTTGGGCAGTAGGGGATGTCTTATGTTCTGTGGGGGATGATGGGGAGTTGCTAATAAATTTTTGACCTATTTTTGTTTTTTCTTAACAGTAAGGTGATGAAGTGACCGTTCTAAAGGAATTTTGAAACCTCAAAAACCTCTCTTCTCATCTTTCCTTGAGAAAAGTTTTTCTAGATCTGCAGTGGATTCCTTGGAACTTCCTACATGCACAGGAGCATACTACTTAGGTAGGATTGAAACCGCCCTAAATTGGTTTCAATCCTACCTCACTGACAGAACAGAATACGTTTCCCTTGGAAGTTCAAGGTCCCGGACACACACGGTCACTTGTGGGGTCCCCCAGGGATCAGTCCTTGGCCCCATTCTCTTCATACTGTACATGCTCCCCCTTGGCCGTGTCATCAGTCCATATGGACTCTCATTCCATTGTTACGCTGATGACACGCAAATCTACATAAAAACTGACACATGTTCCTCCTCAGCCTCTCCATCCTCATCGTCATCATCATCTCCCCTGTCAACTCTCCGCGCTTGTCTGGAGGAGATGAAGGTGTGGATGAAAAACAACTTTCTCCAGTTGAA
>VRLP01004070.1:0-54066 GCA_009660295.1 Lophius piscatorius
AATCCTGGTGGAGATGGGAAGCCAATGAAGGGAATGAAGAACAGGGGTGATGTGTTCGTGTTTACGAACTCTCATCAGGATCCTTGCAGCACTGTTTTGAACATATTGAAGTCTTTGAAGACTTTTATCAGGGATCCCGATGAGAAGTGCGTTACAGTAATCCAGTCTGGAGGAGACAAACGCATGAACCAGCTTTTCAGAATCACTCAAGGTGAGTGAAGAACGGAGTTTGGAAATATTTCTGAGATGGTGAAAGCAGATCTTGCAGATGTGTTTGATGTGGGATTCAAAAGTGAGTTGAGGGTCGAATCTTACGCCGAGGTTGGTGACTGATGAAGAGAGGGGAATATCCTGACCAGAGAAGGTAATATTGGTTATGGAGGAAGACTGGGTCTGATTTGGGGTGCCAATTAAAATTGCTTCGGTTTTGGAGCTGTTCAACTGGAGAAAGTTGTTTTTCATCCACACCTTTATCTCCTCCAGACAAGCGCAGAGAGTTGATGATGATGACGATGAGACTGGAGAGGCTGCGGAGGAACATGTGTCAGTTTTTATGTAGATTTGCGTGTCATCAGCGTAACAATGGAATGAGAGTCCATATCGACTGATCACATTGCCAATGGGGAGCATGTATAGTAGGAAGAGAATGGGGCCAAGGACTGATCCCTGGGGGACCCCAAAAGTGACGGTGTGTGTCTGCGACCTTGAACTTCCAAGGGAAATGTATTCTGTTCTGCCGGTGAGGTAGGATTGAAACCAGTTTAGGGCGTGGCAGTGAGTCCAGTGGTGTGATGTAGGCGGTGTAGGAGTATTCCATGGTCAACTGTGTCGAAGGCAGCAGACAAATCAAGGAGAATCAAGAGGGAAGGTGAACCAGCATCTGCTGATTGATGTTTTTCAAATACCTGAAGTAGATTTGACGTTTGGGCTTAGTGAGGGGAGGAGTGTGCCCCATGGTGTGGGTGGGGACATCCACAAATTGCCTGAGATTAAAACAATCCAGTAGTTGGAGAAATTGAGATGCAAAACGACATGCAGGGGACTTGAAATTAATGTTCATATCTCCAAGTACTATAATATTGGCAGAGGTTGTGCAAAATGTCGACAAAAGGTTGTTCAATCTCAGAGATGAAGGCTGGGTTTGGTTTGGGTGGTCGGTAGACTAGAAGTATGGTCATGGAGAAAGGGGGTATACAATTAAATGCTAGGCATCCAAAAGCAGATATATCAGGCAAAGGCATTGGAGACAAGTCCTAATCACTGCGGTAGATGACAGACAGACCACCACCACGACCACAGCTGCGGGCTTTCTGGAGGTAACAGTAACCAGCGGCACAGATCTCATTCAGCACAGAAAAACATCTGGTTGTTGCCAGGTTTCTGTAAGGCGCATAACGTCCAGACATTTCTCCAGATTGTGGTCATGTATACCCTAACCCTTTGTGAGAGATTGTGAATTAAAGAGTTCGATTTTAATTCTAGATGGAACAGAGAGTCTCTGCATCTGCTGAAGAAGACTGAAATCCACTCCACGTTTTCTAACCCGCTCAGTGAGTAACTTTATGGAGGAAACTCCAGTGCCACTAGCGGGAAAAGCGACAGTGTTCTGATGAAGCCTCTGAGACGTGACGGTGCGCACGTCAGACCAAAAGGACGGAATGGAGTTATCGGACCGGGAGTAAATAAACGGGGCCAGCGATGGAGTACAAGTTGTTTAATAACCGATATGCACAACAGAGTGTTGTAATTGTTGAATTTCATCAGTTGGGTGACGGAATAATATATCATTATGCCAGTCATGGAGACTAGCCCGTTATTAGCCGTTAGCCATGGATGAGACGCGCAGAGGACGTTAGAAGCCGTTATTTATACATACATACAGAAGTCTCTGGGTGATGGTACACTTGGAGCAACAGGTAGGCAGCCGGTCACCAGACTCGGTAGAATTCGTACAAATACAAATACAGAATAACAAATACAAATATGGATATAAAACCAAAAGGTTTGCCGGTGAGCAACAATAAAGGTTTACTTGTCGGTTTATAGTATTGCAGGCTGTAGAACTCTGATGGAAAAGCGGTGAACAGACATCGCCAGCGTCCTCTCCTTTCAGCGTCCAGACTGCAACTGGAGGCTGCAAATGTGTCTATGTAGTATGTCTGTGTGTGTGAGTCTATATATCTTTGTGTCTATATATCTGTGTATGTGTGTGTATACATATGTGTCCGTGTGTGTGTCTCTATAAATATGTGCATGTTTCATACATCAGATATATACATGATGTATTTGTCTGATATATATGTGTGTGTTTTTGTCTATATATGTGTGTGTGCGTGTGTCTGTGTGCCTATATAGATTTGTGTGTATGTGTGTGTGTGTGATCTCTTGCACATTTTCATGTGCAAGAGAACTGAAAAAACATGAAGCTAAAATAAGTAATATTTTTCATTGAAGTCAAATAAAGTTTGTTTTGCACCAAGAGCAATGTTCAAATAGATGTATCCACAAGGCACAGCAACATGCAGAGCAACAGTGTCCATCAATGAATCTTTCATCTAGGCTCTGAATTTTTCATCACATACAGGTTTGTGGTTTGATCTGAATCTGCCATACTCCTAGTGACTATTGTTTCAGTCTCCATAATAGTCTAGATCAGTGAATCAAGAGATGTTTTTTGTTCCGTTGTTACTCCGAGGGAAATGGACAGCCAACAAATTATCTTTGTAACAGCTAATCCAAAGAGTTTCCTATTTTACAAAGTTAGCTATGAAATCAGCTAAATCATAAAATATTAACAGGACACTCTCTCAGACATCAATATTTAATTGTACGATGGAGTATAGTAAAAATTTACTCATACAAATGAGAGTCAAATTTCTAAACAACAAGAGAAATGAGGGCAGTAGAGAAGGTCTTTGTTCTCGGCCCTGGTCTGTGAGATCAATGAATACATTGCAACATGTCGACAGAAGGTTTGTTACTCATGGCTGGGCATTTAGGCAATTGAAAATAATCCAAAGATGACATTTGGAAACAGCGACTAAAGAAATCTCCCTCACTTTGATTAATACTTTCCTCCATCAGCGCATTCACAACCTGTCCCTCGACGCCTCATGTTCCGTCACGTAGCTCCGCCCTGTCCAACGTTAGTCAGTGGATGCTGAGAAGCACAGATGACATGAGGTCAGATAATGAGCCAACAAATAGGTTTGGACATATTCACTGAAATTACATCAAAGGTGACATCAAAGGTTACACCGGTGATTTGTTTGCTACTTATAAAAATTAGGCAAGCCCTCTCATCCCCGCAGCAAGGGTACATCCCCGAAAAGCCCACAATGCCTTTGTTTTGTACAAGCAATTTCCTGATTGTACTACTCTAATTAAATATGAAGTTGTTTTTCATGAGAAAGGTCCGCCCCAGTGAGTTATATATGAAATATTAGACTGAAATATGATATATCAAAGATAGATCTCCCTGAGATCTCCCTGAGTCGATTTATATGCACCGAATATGGAATAAATCGGACCAAAGGTTGAGAAATAAGGGCCGAAAACTTTGGGAGATAAAGCTTCCCTAGTGGCAGAAATAAACAACCGATTGTTCCCAACAGAAATGCATCTCTTCTCAGCACTAAGGTCTACAGAGCTATGAAATCAGACAAACGATCCATGAGATCATTTTTTAGTTATGGTGCTAATACGAAGGATCCGCAGCAAATGTGCTAACGATTATATAATATCCCTTACTTTTTGGGGATGTAATAATCACACTGCCAAGTATGAGAAGGGCATGGCTGAAAATGTTCAGCTTTTCTATGCTGCCTGCGCAGCCCAGCAAAGATCTCAGATAGAGAAAAACCTGCAAACATATGGACTTTTGTAAAAACATTCTTTGCAAGCAGTGTGAAAAAAGTTAGAAATAACCATTTTCGACTCTGTTGACATTTGTAGTGTTCTGCTTCAATCATTTTCTCCCCACCTTCTCTCTAGGTGATACCTTATTCCCACCAACATAGAATCAGGTGCTGGATCCGAGCCGACTGCTTGAGTCAGTTCTAAGTGGGCTAAATGTACAAACACCTCATATCCCCACTGGCTAGAGAGCCATGTCATTGCGTCACTAATCACGTCTTTGATATGTCTCCGCTTTCCCAGCAACCTGTAGCGCTAAAACCAATAATATCGATAAACTAACAATAGCGGCTAGCCTCCCCTTACAGGTGGTGCTACTGGACATAGGTGACTACATTGGCATCCAAACATGACTGCTTTAGCGCATCTCTCCGCTCGTTCTGACCGCTGTGGACAACAATTATTACGGAGAAGAAAGGTTAAGTACCTGCCCCGTCCTAACTCTTAATTAACGCTGGACGTACAATGCTGACGCTAGCCTGTTAGCTTCAGCCTACAACTAGCCACATAGTAGCAACTTCGCTGTAGCTGATCGTATTTTAATTTAATTTATTTGGAGGGATTATTGATGGTCTACTTTAACAGAGGGAGTTAATTGTTTTGTCAGCACCAATACACAATTTAAAAAAAAAAAAGATTCTGTTTTGTACTCCAACACAGCTATACTTTAAGTGTTATATTATGTTTCTGTAAATTAAGCATTTTGTAGCAGATATGTTCATCACAAAAAAAAATTATTTAAAAAAAACTCAATACAGAATCATACAAGAACTACAAGTGTCACAATTATATAATGTTTGCAATGTTATGTAAATGTGTCAATGAAGTTTTCTAAGGAAAATATTGACACTTCATTTTTGTCTGCTTTATTCAGCTGTGCTGCAAGAATCTCTCTTCTTTCTTCTCCAGATTTCGCAGCAGCTCCTAATTATTGCCAATAGCCTTTTCCTGTGGACTAGAATGAGAAATAACACTTAAAAATACATCCTCGTCTGACACGACTGCATGTTATATTGATGTATCGCCACACTTTACCCGATACTGTATTATTATAGCCCATATTGTAATCAGTACTTATACAGTACGATACAATACTATCTAACGCTACTACTTTACACTGCTACCGCTATACTGGAGTATGTGCTCTTTACCTAACACTGTATTATATCCCACTCTGTAATCAGTACCTATTTGATATTATACAATCTAACACTATCAGACCACATTGTTATATAAAACTGTAACTAGTTCTGCCTATTTTAATGACAATTTTTATAATTATTATTTATCAGTGCAGTCTGAAGTCCTGTTGTTTAACGAATAAATCTGACCTTGTCTGGTTCCTGTGGTGAAGATGAAGATGATTTAGCTCAAAGCTCCCTGTTGGTGAGGATGAGCTGAAGTCCAGTGGTACCTTCGTCTCGTCATCATGACTGACAATATCTATAACAGCAACAAAAACAATACAACAATAATTTAACCAGCTTATCTTTGCATCAAACATTATGGTTCACTGATGTGAAATCAGGAGTGAAGTGACGTTAGGTGAGACTCTGGTCATGTTAGCAGGTAAACCGCTCATGTTAGCTACAGTTAGCTGGAGGCTAACTGCTGGTCAGCTAACGTTATATAAACGATATAAACTACTGATTTCAACAAGATGAAAAATATAGAAAATAAAACCTACCAGGTTCTGTTGATCTTTGGAGTAGTCTATCATCCAACACAACCTTTAACCGAGGACCCAATTTAAAACGTCAGATATGTGTTTTGGTTTTGCTGAACCATGTTGTGTTGCCAGTGGTCCTTGACTCATTTCCAAAACTTTGGTTTGTCTTTAATTTGTTATTGATTGGTTTGGTCCATTTATACTTCACAGCAGACATGTTGCGCTTTATTTCCTTCAACACCGACTTTGCTTCCACATCTCCACGACCACCATGAAACTTTTCAAGATAAAGTTACAGTTTGCTTATAATTCTAGTAGATATGGCAATCTCTTATTATGGCGTCTTAAACATGGTGGCTATTGGTTCGCCATTAGCACCCATTTTCACGGGCCACAGCCGGTCCTTCGGTGGTAAGAGGGCAACACTTTGGTTCTGAACTTTTAGCTTTATGATTGCGATAATGTGATCGTGAGCATGCAGCGTCCGCCCATCGTCCAAAAAGACGCAATGTGAGGGAAATTTGACTCTAAATTGCCCATACGTGTGATTGTTAGTGGGGATGGCTCTATGTGTCGGCCCTGTGATCAAGTGGTGGTTTGCCCAGGATATGCACCACCGCTCGCCCAATGTCATGACCCCAAAGGATAAGCAGTCCCAGCAAATGGATGGATATTGAGAGTCTGTTTTATATAACCCTAAGCTGATTTCTCTTAACCCAAGTTCCATTGGAGCTCTTGGAAGCTGAAGTGCCCTCACTCAATACAGTACTTATATCCATATGGTTACCATTGTGTGAGTGGTTATCGCTCTTGATGAAGGTGTTGCACCCTGTAAAGTAACCTACAATCACCCCTGTATGAACATGGGTATGGGTGTCTACTAACTTTACAAGCCCTAGGAGCGGTCGGTCAGACTAGGAAGGTTCAGTGTAAGTTCAGCCTATTCTTCCTCTATTATGTTAATGGGTCTGATTGCTTTCCTTACTTAGTAATTGTGCAGTAACTTAGATTTAATGGGGGCTTATGTCTGCAGTAATTGAGAAGGAAAATACTTTCATTCATCTATAGCATTTTCAATCAACGATTGTAGAGTCTTAGTGTCCTTAGTTAAACCATGAATCATCACTAGAGGATGCAGAGATCCTGAAACCTAAATAAGTTGTTTTTTCTCCCTCCCTCTCTAACTTAAGGAGTAAACGATTTGCCTTCCTTGCGGATGACATATCTGCAGAGGCTTCTTCTTTCTTTTAATCCAGAAAGTGCAGTGGAATGCTTCATATGAGCCTGAGAATGCGTGCCAGCTTTTGCATGGCTGGGGACAATGACTGCTACCTGACAGAGAGGTTTGTGGACCAGAGGTGAGCTGCTAAGTGCAGTAATGAGAAGGTGATGCATTGTGTGTAAAAGCTCAGGTGATACAGAACATTCAGAAATTCTGCTTCTCATATTGTGGAATGCTTTTATTCATTTATTACGGCTGGTTCTGTGCTGGAGGCCAGAGAAGAAGTTGGTGCAGTGGAAACGCTAGGTGCATATATCAGCCCTGCTGCATCTGAATTAAATATATATTTTTCTGCCAACAGCAACGACTAGTGACATCAACGTGACGTTGAATCCAAATGGGTCTATGAATCACATTTTACCCAGATAGTTCTTATCTCAATCACTAGCTTGTTATGAAAAACTGTTTTCGTACATAACTTCTTAACCCTTGGTCTGAATTTGTTAGAATTTGGCTCATATGAATGGACTTGAGGAGCTATATCTTGTAAATATTCTATTTTACTCTCGTAATTCATATTTTACTCACAAGAGGGAGCTTTTCCACAAAAAACACAATTTTCTGAAGATAAATCAAAAAACTATTTCTTGGATCATAATGACATTTTATACCTCCATTCACCCTAATGTGAAGAGGAACTGGATTGATTTTAGGAAAGGTCGGTTGTGCATTTCTGACATGAGGGGGCGCTTTATCTCCCAAACTTTTAGGGCCATCATTTCCGAATCGTTGAATTTAGTCCAGATTTGGTGCATATGAATCAACATGAGGAGGTCTATCTATTATACATTTTGTTTTACTCTAATAGTAAATATTTTACTCACTAGGGGGTGCCATCTCTCAAAAATACTGTTTTGCAGCGATAACTTCTTAAACATTGGCCTGATATAGTCCAAATATTTTGCATATGATTCAAGTTTTATATAGTATATGTGTAAAAGCAACCCCGGTTCGATTGTGGGGTGAATTTCATTTGGTTTGTTTCGCCTTCACACTGCACTTTGTCAAACAAACCAAACCTTCTGAAAAACATCACGCAGTCACAACAACTGCTCATCTGTGACAGTAGTGAACCGTTAAACACAGAGGAAGAGGAAGCAGACGTAGAAGGATCCGAAACTCCGTGCCCTTTTTGCCTGCTTATGTCCTATTCACCCTGGACTAGTATTACCAGTGGACCTGATGTAATTTGTAATAATTACGGAGGACATCTGTAATATTAATCCAGTGCAAATAAGCAATGCCTTGTAACTCAGTGTTTTATTCATTCCTCTGCTGTCTGCCCGTTTCCCGATCGAATAATGGCAGCAGCGGAGGATATAATGAAATACTGTCTTGAACTGGTGTTAGAGAAATGGGAATGATAAATGTGTCGTGCCTTTAACATTATAATTATCGCAGCTCGCTGCCCACCGCCGTGGCCGGTACGGGAGACAGTGCCAGTTTTACCCAGGGTGCACGTCGGATCTGAGGGATATGACCGTCTCAAGCTGTGCACTGTGCACTGCTGAGAGACGGTTTGTCACAGACTCACCTCCATGTACTGACAGCTGGTTGCATCAGGGGCTGTTATGCAGAGCCTTAAATCATATCCATGGGGAAATGTGATTACATTCAACTGAAATACAGGTTTCACTTATCCCGTACGGATGCACCGCATGAAATACATACGCGTGGATGTAATTTCCATATCACACGAGGTCCTCAGGTAATTGGAGTCCTGTGCATATGACTTATGTGATGGATTCAGAGACGCCGAGTGTGGTACTGACATGGATTTGAACATATTAAATCATATATTTGTCCTAACCCTATAACTAACCCTATATTTGAGACTTAAGAAGCTGATGAAGGAGGTCTGTTGCATTCGGGGTCACCCACTAGACCCTACGAAAGTGGTGTCTTTTAAAAAGAGATGACGCTTTGCTGTCATCTGTGTTTGTTTTGATCAGCAAGTCACACCTCATGCAGAACGATCTGACTGACCGAGCAACTCCTCCTTTGACAGGCAGCTGTGCCTGCATTGCACAAAGGAGCAGATCCGTCCTCTCTGCTGCTGTTCATCTTTACAACGACAGTTGCACTCAGTATTCTCTCCCTATCAACAAAGATTCCTTTCGTTTTTTTAAATGTTTTATTTTTATTTTAAGCTGTCCTGTCATTTCGGCATGCACAATGAGGATCTGGCTGCTTTGCAGTGCCAGACAGATTTTAGTCTGCAAAGGAGGAGTCTGTCATACTCCTCCAGTTGCGTGAACTGCATTATATTTGTTATTATTATGTGTTATTAGTTGATGAAGCAACCGGACTGGAAGTGGGCTTGGGGGGATGGGAGAAAGAAATTGAGAAGAAAGGGAGAAAACACAAAGTGGGTAGGGGGAACAAGGAACAAAGTACTGAAACAAACATCTACGAGAATGCAACAAAAAAAACAATAACAGCAGCTATTTATACATAAATATGCATTAATATGCATACATGTCAGACAAACACACATATACATACATACATATACATACATATACATTAATAACTATATCTCTTTGTGTTCAACTTATTCTTAGTGTGTGCGCTTGTGTGTGTGTTAGTGAGTGTGTACGTGAGTGAAAAAGAATGTCACTGGAGTTGGCTATCAAGTGGGGGGTCATTACAACCCCTTCCCCCCCATCCCCCCCTCGATAACGAGGAAGCACCTACCATGACCTTCGCACCGAACCCCCCCACGTCGGACCCACAGCCACCCAAAGACAGTAGCCTCCGGACCCCCAGCCCCCAGGGCCACTGAGCACCCACAGCCGCCCGGGCCCCTGCCAGAACCTACACAGGGCATCGATCAGGGTAGCCACCACCAACTATTTTGTTATTTTTCTATCTCATCTCCATATCGATGTTAGTGAGGTCACCCAGAAGAGAGAGGGAGGGGGAAGCTGCGATGGGGCTCCTGATATTTTTATAGGTCTGCACATATCCTCTGCCAGAATTGTTTGACCGCTGCATGTATCCACATAGCATGCGTGTTACAATCTTTAACGTTCCCCATTCAATGTAAGAAAATGTTTGATTGTGAGAGACCCATTCTCAACATCCTTTTTCCTGTGTAATGCGTCCTCTGAAGAATGTTGTACTGTATGAGCTGTAGATTGGTGCATTTGGTCATTTTAAAGGTATTACAACAGATAAGTTGTAGATATTCAATGAATTTCTTACTGCTGATTCCATATTTTGTCACCAATTCTTGAAATGGTGCAAAGTTAGTACCTTGGATGATACGTTCCAGATGTCTTATGCCTTTATCATACAAACAGGAGAAGTAAAGCATTTTTTTGTTTTGCAGGATGAAGGATTGTTCCACATCGGTGTGAGTCTGCATGGGATAAGTGAAGACCTAGTTATATTAAGAATTTCCCACCAGGCAGCTATGATGATTTACAGTGGAACTGATGAATTGCAGGTCTGAGATTGGGATTTCATTGCAGAATGTTTGTTCTACATCAATCCATGAGTGGTCAAGTGGATTGGGTTTGATCCATTTAAGATATTTTGCACTCTGTTGGCAAAAAGATAATGTAAAAACTTTGGTAGTTCTAATCCCCCATGCTCCTTGTTTTGTTGAAGTGTATTCAAGCGAATACTTGCTGGTTTGTTCTTCCATAAAAATTTGGAGACGTTAGAGTGTAGTTGTTTAAACCAAACAGAAGAGGGTTAGAGGGAATCATTGCGAAAAGATTATTTAATTAATTTTAATTCATTCATTAATTAATTTTGGGAGGATCATCATTTGAATTGTTGACTCTTCCCGTGGTGATATGGACAAGGTCCTCCATAGTATTAGGTCATCCTTTATCGATTTGAGAAGCGGGCTGCACTCTAGTTGTGTCAGGTCTGACAGCCTGGAGGAAATATTAAGACCTAAATATCTGATGTTTCCTGACTGTAGTGGAGGAAATGACGTACTCTGAAAATCGGAATTGATGGGTAGTACAGTGGATTTGGTCCAATTAATAGAGTAGTCTGAGATGGATGAGAATGTTTCTATAAATACGGTTGTTTAAGAAAGAGAAGTTTACGAGATTTGGTGGAAAAGTAGTACATCATCAGCATAAAGGCTTATCTTCTGACACATGTTTGCTGTTTGAACCCCTTTAATATTTTTATTTTGCCGGATTGCAGCTGCTAATGGTTCAATAAATATGGCAAAAAGTGAAGGAGAGAATGGACATCTTTGCCTGGTGCCCCTTTCAAGACTGAAGCTCGGAGAGATTTGATCCTTTTTCATAACAGAGGCAGTGAGACAGGAAAACAACATTCTGATCCAGGATATAAAGGAATTTCCAAATCAAAATTGTGGCAAAGAGGAATGTCCAATTCTATCGAATGCTTTTTCTGCCTCTAATGAGATACTTGTAGTTTCCAGATTGTGAATAGTGGAGAAGTCTATCAGACTGAGTGTTCTACAGGTGCTGATAGTGGAGTGTCTACCTTTAATAAAGCCTGACTGGTCAGGGTGTATTAAGCGCGGGGTGGTTTTTCTAGCCTTCTGGCTCAGGCTTTGCAAATCATTTTTAGCTCTGTATTAATAAGTGATACTGGGCGGTAACTAGCAGGGAGTGCAGGATCTATATCTGGTTTAAGGAGGAAGCAGATGTTAGCTGAGTTCATGTTTGGTGCGAGTAAACAACCTTCCTTAATTTGCATGACCATCCTGTAGAATGTGGGTGCAAGTGTTAGCCAAAATGCTTTGTAAAAACTCTGCGGAAAAAAACATCTGGTCCCTGGGCTTTCCTTTGATAGAAATATGCTGGATGGCTACGTGTAGTTCAGCCAGTGAGCCAGGTGAATCAATGGCATTGATCTATTCCTTGTTTAATTTCGGTAAATCTATGATCTCTAGAAATGCATTTATGTCAAAACCGGCTAGATCGAATTGTGTTGTATATAAGTTATTGTAGAAATCTCAAAAAGTTTTATTTGTTTCTTTAGGCGTTTGAGTTACTTTCCCTGCTGAATTCTTAATGGAAGGAATTGTTGTCTTACCATTAATTAGTTTTAGTTGATTCGCTACGAATTTCAAGATTTGTTGCTATGTTCAAATTCTCCAAGCGTAGTCTTTGCAACTGACTACGCTGATAAAAAACTGATTAAAAAAATTAGTTCAATCAGTTTGAGTTTTAATTTTCTTAACTCTCCTGGTATACTTTCACCTTGAGAGTCTCCCAAGTTTTGATTTTTTGTTTTAATTCAGATTCCAACAATCTTCCGTACATTCCAAGTGACAAACCTGACGGTGTCATAGTTGATAAACTAAATGTTCTATGTGTGTGCGCGTGTGTGCACCTGTGTCTGTGAACCTGTGTGTGTGTGTGTGTGTGTGTGTGTGTGTGCGGGAAACTCTATAAGCAGAGGTGATGTGTGTATCTGCGTAGTGCGTTCTGCATAATGAACAGACGTTTACATCATTGAACACCGGAACAGAAATAGAAATATGGGTATTGTGTAAATTGAGACATATTACCTGTTGTGATTATGTAGCCTTAAAGAGGGGGGGTCAGATTTTTCTTTCACAGATTTCTCTCTAGCTTAAATATCCCCACAACAGTGGAACAACTGTTCCATTCTCCACTGTGAGTAAAATCTTCATGCAATATCCTCATCATCTGTACTGCAGTATGTACCGAAGATATGCTGCTCTGCTCTTTGTATTTCCAAGGGCTCATCATGTTTTGTACTTAGTAGAGCATCATGCTCCTTGCTGCTAACGCCCAGCTGTGGGATGAATAATAATTTTATCGTAAAACCTGCAGAAAAGTATTGGAATGAAGTAAAACCAATAACATGTAAGAGAATTGGGAGATATTTTTTACTTAAGGCGGTTCATAAGCCAATAGGTCTCAATTTTGAGCCGTGAGGACAAAACTCAAATGGTTGTGTGAAGTAGAAGTAAGAATTATATCCCTGAAAAGTTGAAGATATTATAGAGTTGTCATTGCAGCCGCCACAGATCCTTCATGTTAATGTCATAAATCAAAGACTAAGTCATGGATCATTTTCAAATTTTTCGATCCCCATGGACTTTAGTGTGACGAAGATTGATTTTGGGAAAGGTCGGTTCTATTTTTCCGACCCTAGGGGGAGCTTCCAGGCCATCCTTTCTCAACCGTCGGTCCTATTCAGTCCAAATTTAGTGATTCTATATTTTTCATCCTACGGTTAGCTTTTTCAATGAAAAACACTTTTTATGACATAACTTCACATTTAATCTGAGGGGTTCAATCAGGGGGATTGCTTTTACAATGCAGGCGGGGACAACGTCGTAGGTCTAGCTTACCTTTGGGTTCAATAAAGTGTCATCCTATCTCATAGTATCTTATTTTAAATATACATATTTAAATCTATCATACCATCACAGCAAAGTGACAGGCTTTTGTGTATTCAAAAAAGAAAATTATTATTTTTTAAAATATTTATACACCTTTTCGAAAACTAAATCCACAAAGATCAAAATATGGCGTCGAGCGGGCAACATCTTGGAGCAAATGTATTTTAGCCTTATTCGTAGTTTCATAGTAGTGGGTTCAGATCAAAGTGGGTACCAGGAGCATTTCGATGGTGATGTTCCACTCAAGTATGCACCGTTTTCCTCCCACAGTCCAAATGCATGCAATATGGATGGATTGATGACTATAAACTGCCAGCAGGTGTGAATGTGAGCGTGAATAGCTGTTGGCCTCTATGAAGAACTGGACAACTGTTCTTACCCAATATGTGCCAAGATCCAGCCGCCTACGATCATGAACTGGATAAAAAGTTACAAAAAAATGAATGAATCAATGGATGAAAGCTGTATGAAAAATGAAATAGAGTTCTTACGTATTAAATTAATCAGTAAAACTCTTTGAGGATTTAATCCTCAGTTTGAGGGAAATACAAGGACTTTTAGAAGGCATCATCATTCACCCTAAAAAACTCTGTGATCAAGTCCAAACCTCTGACTCCATGGTAACAAGAACTGAGCAAACTTCAATGGAAGTTCTCAAAAGTTGCTACATAAAAGAAAAAGCCCCCGACTTTCACTTTGAAAACACAAAAACCGGATCCTTTTTATCGTAGCTGAGATCAGATCCTCTATGGCCTAAAATATGTTTCATCTTTCTTTCTTTTTTTAATCTGTTGTCAGAATGAGATTTATTGCATGTATCACTAAACTACCAGACCCAAAGAATCTCAGTCTTGTTTTTCTTCCTTTGGTTATGGTTATCAGTTTCAGTGGTATTGTTATTAGTTTTCTGGTTCAGTGGGCTCTGAAATAGCAAACAACATAATCTGAATTAAATCTGAGCGCTGAAACAACTGGAATCATGAATAATGTTCTTCTGACTTATTGCTTTTACACCGGTGCTCTGTCCATGAAATCAAAGAAAGGCTTCTGAACACAAAAACCATTCAAATTCATAAAAAAGCTGAAATTCAGAGCATGTATAACAGCTATCAGTGAAGCACAGCACCTCAGGGTGTCCTTTATGCCGAGGATTTGGTTTGGTTGACTTTGATGGTTGCGGACTTGTGATCAGATGACGGAACGGAAGTCAATCAAAAGACACAGTACTGTGAAAAAGTATTAACTCCCCTGGACTTAAATTCTAGTTGCTCCGCCTTTAGCAGCAACAACTGTGACCAAACACTTCTGATAACTGGACGTCAGTCTCTGACATTACTCTTGGGGAATTTGCCCCACTCCTCTTTGCAGATCTGCTTCAGTGCAGCCACATTAGAGGGTTTGTGGGCATGAACAGGCTTTTTCTGATCCCTCCACAGCATCTCAGTGGGGTTCAGGTCCAGAATTGGACTAGACCACTATTCCTTTAGATCCAGGTGGACTTCTTTTTCTGTCTTGGATCATAGTCTTCCATGAACTTCAACACACAGATTGGTGACCTGACATTCTCCGTCAGAATCTTTAGCGTCTTCAAACAGTTCAACTCTCCACTTATATAATAAAATGTTTTCCCTGAGTGTCATCAAGGTGTATTGTGGTTAAATCCAGATGATCCTTAATGATCTTCTGGGTCAGCAGTGGCTTTCTCCTCACAACTCTCCTGTGATGCCATTTTTACTCAGTGTCTTTGGAATAGTGGAACCATGAACTTTGACCTTTACTGAGGCGAGAGAGGCCAACAGGTCTTTGAATGTCTTCTTGGATTTTTTGTCGGATCCTCAATGAGCTTTCTCCTTATCTTGGAGGAATTTTAGAAGGTGGTCAAATTCTATGAAGGTTAACCACTGTTGTAAGTCTTCTTGATTTTTAGATAATGCTTTTCACTATGGATCAGTAGAGTCCCAGAACCTAGGAAGTAGATTTTGAATCTTTCCCAGGCTGATGGATTTTAATTACCTTCTGGATTATTTTTGTGTTTTGGCATAGTCTGCTACTGGTCACACCTAGGAGTCAACATCCTGCTTCTGAAAGGTCTATTTAAGGGGTGATGTGATTAAACGGGTCTGGCAGTGATCAGGTCTGGGTGGGTCTAGTCCATTGGGAACCTGTTATGAAGAATAATAAAAGAAACCAGGAGGGGGTCCAATAATTTTTTCACAGCACTGTAAGTTAGCATTAGAGATAATGAATAGATGATTATTAAATCTTCGGACTATCACTCTGGGCGAATTAACTAGATTTACAAAGAAATTGAAAGGAGTGTTGCTTACCACTGATAGGAGAATTGCCAAAAATGCAATATTCTTCAAACATGAGCAGTCAGGGAGCAGAGCAGGAGCACTTTCTGCCATCTGTGTTTACACAGTGAGCAGTTGGTTCAATTTTCTTTCACAGTATTTACTTACTTGCACCAAACTTGCTACAGAGGTTCTCTTCCTTTCCTAAAAGGTGCGAGACCAGCCAGAGGATGGATGTCTCTTGAATTGTATAATCATAGTGATTCACAGAAGATGTCCAAAATAGGAAAGTTAAAACTGCCAACAACTTTTCCAAAGCAAAACAATGATGACCCCAGAAGAGATCTGATCCTCATTCCTGTAGCCACTCCTTTGGTTGAGATGACTGGAGAATGGTCAAGTTATGGTCACACTTCTAAAAGATCTGTAGACCACATAAATGGGAGAATTCAAATTAGGCTTCATGAGTACATCCTAACTCCGTACTATACTAGTACTACTGTAATGGTCTCTATGTGAAGAACCTGCATGCCACTTTAGCAGGTCCTCAATATATTAATGCCCTTGAACAAAAACAATCCAGACCAATATCTCCTTAATTCAAAATACCAAATGCCAAAATAGACCAACAAAATGAGAGAAAGTAGATACAATAGACCAAATGAATCACCTTGATTCCTGAAATTACTTTGCAGCCCCTTGCCACAGCTTTATAGTGTTGTACCCGGCTTAAAGGTTGTTCTTTTTCGCTACCTCATTCAAAAATAATTGAAAAAATGAGGTTACTTTCATAGGCCTAAGCCAAAATCCTAGGCTTATTGATACAAAAATATAAATAGAACAAAGTAGTTTTACATTAAATTGTTCAAATTATGTTATCAAAACTGGCTTAGTGTCATTTATGAGGAGTTATCAAAACATACGAAGTGTGAAGTAGATTGAAACCTTTAGCAACCAAAAAAATTCTTAAAATATGAGCTAAGAACTAGACATATGCTCTGTTCCCCGACAGCCAGAGTACATCCCCGAAAAGCCCCCAATCCCCTTAGTTGTACATGCAATCCCCAGACTATCCAGAAAACAGTGTTTTCATGAAAACAGCTTCCCCTAGGGAGTAACTTATGAACTATTAGTGTAAAACACAATGTATAAGATGGATCTCGAGTCGACTCATATGGAACCTATTTGGACTAAATAGAACCAATGGTTTAGAAATTATGGCTGGAAACATTTGGAGATAAAGCTCCCATTTGTGTTGGAAATATACAACCAACCTTCACTCCTGGTCTTCTAAGTTCTATGTGGGTATAATATTTGAAAATGATGCATGAAACATTTTTCGAGTTATAGTGTTAACACGAAGGATGCCCAAGCTTTTGTGGATATAACAAAGGATGAATTTGTAAAAGGAACTTTTCATAGCATTTAAATGGTTTGTGACCCTCACTTCACCATGATTACTGATGCGTTTGGCAAGAAGACACAGTATCAGTCTGACTTCTTGTCTAGGAGGATCAGTGGGGTGGGAGAGGAGGAGGGAGGGGAATCAAAATCCTGCACTCAAGGTGAAGAAAAGTATCTAGAAAAAGTTTTCAAGTCTGTTTTATGACTGCCAAAACTTTTATTTTGTATTAAATACAGAAATCTGACTTGAATAACTCACAAGATTAACTTTCTGTTTCTACCAACATTATTAAAACTCCCTTTCACCTGAAGGACCAGGTGGGGCTTCTACCAAGTTTTTGCTTCTTTTTTTTTGCACTGCGTTATGCTAGATTTGAATAAAACCGTTGGTTTGTGTCCCAGCCAAAGGTTGTAGTGCGTATCCAATGAACATAGGTAGTATTTTGCAGATAAAAACCTTTTTGGCACATTTTAGGTACATTTTCCATCCAATTGTGCTAAATAGAGAAACTGTGTAGAATAACATGAACTGTCTGGTAATTCTATGAAATTTGATGCAGTTACCAACGAGTTTCTGATTAAATTCATCGATTGTTTTGTATCATGGTTTTACTGTGATATAATGGAGATGTAGTGAAAGTGTGAAAGTTACTCAGAAATTCTATTCTCTGGTAAACTAGGGCCACAGCTACTGTTCATAACACTCTAATATCCTCACCATTCACTCCTGCTCACTCTCATTCACCTGTTTCACGGTCTGAGGCATCAGTTAATATCAGTTGTACTCATTCAGGTAATAATAATAATAATAATACATTTAATTTATAGCCTAACCCATCCAATCACTGTCACACCGCCACATCACCATCAGGTGTTGTCTTTAAATATAATTCTCTCTCCATCCATCTAACCTCATCATTCTACAGCCTTAGCAGAGTTGTCAGCCGCCACCACCACAAGTATACAGACTCCAAAAGGGGTGTATTACATGCTGCTTTTCAGGGAAGAGACCCCTGGTTCACAATCTCCTGAAGAGTCTGAGTGCCAAAGACTTTCTAATAGACTCATTATAAAACATCCTCTGTTGTAATAAATCATTAATTTTCTCTTAATTTTGTCATCTCTGATTGAGATGGTGTTATAGACTTTCCGACGAGGATATACTAAAATGTATATCCTCGTACTAAAATGTATGTTTAATCACAGATTACTCTCACATTGTAGCAGCTACAATGTTGCTTCACTGAAATTAAATCATTTTAGCTCTTACCAGTCCATAGACACCAAAGTTAATACACTTGATAGGAGCTTTTTCAAATTTATTCTGGGTATGTATTCATGCAAGGCTTAATATAAAATAAACCTTGGGTAGAAAAGAAAAAAAAATAATGATGAACATGAATCAATTGAAAGAAACCAAGTGTTGTTAAGTGAAAAATATATGAGCTGATTTATCTATTGAAGAGACGTTAATCACAATTTTAAGGATGTTGAAGAACCTTTGCTATTTAAAATGATCTGACTGCAAGGACAGATTTCGAATATAAGAAAACGGTTAAATCACAAGTCTTCTGTCATCATTTCTGCCACCAATACAACTGACGTTCCATTATTGCTTTCCTTCATAATAACATTTTTTAATCCCCACATGCCTTCTCGGCTCTCCAAGGAACACTGAATGCATAATTGTACTCCCACCACTTCCACCTATGTCTCCCTCTTCATGCTCCCAGCCATGAATTTCAATGGATTTAGGAAGATTTAGTCAAATCTTTACACACACACAAAAAGAAAGAAATCTGATTGAATGAATCATCTGATTCATCGCCTGAGACGTATTTCTATAATCTTATCATCCTTCAAAAATATGGAAAAGTTGTGAATTCGGAATAAGTTTTTCAAAATAATCCATGTACTGTTTTAATTCTTAAAACTTTAATAATGCTTTGCTTCTCTCATTGTTGAGTGAATGTGATAAAAATATGTACTATATATTACATTTCCTTTTTGTGATATTTATTATATTGGAAGCGATGACAGATTTGGAGCTGGAGGTGGGGCAGTCAGTGCCTGAGGCCAAGCTGAGCTGTAGACGACACAAGTTCCTGATGTCACTCAGTCAGCGCTGCCTCTCAGTGGTTTATTTTTATTTTTGAAAATGTTATATATGGTGGTTTTAGAAGAGTCAAAAAACGATACAGAATACTAGAAAAAAGCACAAACCTCCGCCAAGACAGAGCAGAACCCTACCTGTAGTTGAGGATGCAGACTTTCCATAATATCTGAGTTATTGCCAACCTCTATGCCTACAGACAACTCCAAAAACCTCCCAGTATCTCTCAAACACCCTGTAGCCACTCGTCTCCTGCGCCTTCCAATTCAGGGTCTCTCAGGGTCTCTCAGAGTCTCTCAGGGGGAACTTTTTTTTGTTACTGAAAAAGCTTATTTTCAGACAACTTCAGATTTACTTTAATTGAGTTCAATCAGGGTGATTGATTGTACAACATAGGGGATTAGGAACTTTTCGGGGATATATCCTTGCTCTGAGGGACGACAGAATGGTCCTAAGTACTATATATTCATGGACATTATTTGCTCCTAAATGGAATCACAACTATCCACTCTGGTTACGTCTCGTCCTTCATCTTGTAAATACCTGAGGAACACCAACAATGGTTGGTTGAAACACACAGTGAAACACTCCAGGCTCATACAGTGAAACACTCCAGGCTCATACAGTGAAACACTCCAGGATTCATACAGTGAAACACTCCAGGATTCATACAGTGAAACACTCCAGGTTTATATATTGAAACAGTCCAGGTTTATATTTTGAAACCGTCCAGGAACATACCCTTAAAAGTTCATACAGATGCACGGGTTTGATCCTCAGCCACACATAATTTATTGATAAATGTTCTTGTTAGGACCAGCATCTGTTAGGATCTGGCAGTACACCTTCTTCTCCCTCTTGTGTCTAAAGTCTTCCTCCTCCTGTGTGTTGTCTTCCTGTGTGTTGTCTGTCTCTCCCAGTCAGTCTCTTACCAGGGCGTGGCTACCCGTCTCTATCTCCCGACCTGACTCCACCTACCATGACATCTTCACATCTGGCTCCAATCAGGTTCATCTTCACAACTGAAGACTGCTGCATACAAACCTCGGCTCTACACTACATTCTTCGTCAGACTGTTTCTTTATCTTAGTGGTAACAAGGTTTTTACTTCCTCACAAAATTTGGAAGAACTCGGTTCGGATGGTGCTCACCTGGTATTTCTTGCCCCGGTTCTAACTAAAGTCAGAGGAGCTCTGGATACAATCCTGTCTAGACTCTGATGATTCGGATCTGCCGAGCTGTCTGCACTACTCCGCACTACTATGTTTTATTATTCCTTAACACATTTTGTTTTAATGAACACTGTTTTAATGCAGTGCCTGCGTTTTGTTTGTTGTACTTTACCTGGCATCCGGGTATCTGAGTTCTGCACTTTTGGGTCCAAGTCAGAACTGGTTAATACCAAAACACATCTAAACACTGTTTGTCTCTCCACAATGAGCACAACCTGTGATGATTGGGCTTAACGTTAAGGGCACACTCGGCCTGAACTACACAACTTCTAGGGCTTGGAGGAACATTACATTTACTGTAAAATAAATACAGGCTGATTAATTGCTCCTTAATGGCTGCAAGATAATCCAACACAGGCCTCAGTGGAGTCTTCATTATGTGGGTGGTCCATTAGTCGTTCAGTGTGCAAGGACGTCCCTTTCTTTAGGATGACAGGTAGAGCACCCGCTTTGTGGAAAGTCGGTGGTTTGAGTCGAGCAAGATGAGTGCTTTGAGGGGTCGAACCGACTTGAATGGCATAATCTAATTAAAGTGTATTTACCATTTACAACAAGGCTACCCAAAAATACCTTATATCAGACTGTTCTTTCAGGCCTTCATTAAACATTAAGCAAAGATACCAATCAAAGATTCTGCTGCATCTCAACCCCATTTCAAGATGCCTCTATAAATAAATGATAGCATTTCATAAGTCCTACATTTGAAGCATTTCGAAAGGATTATTATTCAACCTTTCAGCGCTTGAGTCAATTATGTAAACAAATTGCCACAGAAGAAAAGAAGGATTGAGCCTCGAAGGTAATGGAACATTATTCTGAATACATTTTTAAAATGGTGAATGTAAGAGGAAATGTAAAACCTGAGCTCAGAGGGTGAAAACTGGAGGACGGCCGTGAAGCTATAGAAAGAAGAGAATGGTTTGTATTCACTGTGGACGTACCGACCTGATACACAAGAGACAGAAAAGAGAAGGCAGGCGACGGTTTCCATGACGACAGACAACTTAAGTTTGATGCCATGTCATTTTAATTTTTTCCAGTCCTAACAGTGCCTGCGTTGGAGTTTAATATAACACAGATTGTGGACTCTTTCCTCATCTGCACACTTTCCAAATATTCCAGGCACCCGAGATTATCTTCTGGCGTACGACAGACGCCCCCACTACAGTGAGAGACCCCCCGCTGTTGGAGTTCAACAGCTATTAAACATAACACTGTTATCAAAAAGCAGAAAAATTTGTATTTTTGGCTCAGACAGCGGCGGTACAGCGTGTTCCTAAAAACAAATAAACAAACGTTGATAATATCACTATTGGTAATGAGAGTATCCAGAAGTAGGGTTTTTGTTTTGCTTCCCACAAAGACAAGCCACGTAGGAGGCCTATAAAAGGAAGTCCCTCCACTCACATCCTTTCAACCTGAAAGTACTCTGACCATAGGCTTAGTCTCTCTGGGGAATTCAGCCTTTAATTCACTCTCTCTCACTTTTTATTATTGCTTTTTATTTAAGCATGCACAGGAACTCACAGTGGCGCTTAGGTGCTCCAGGGTCCATGAGTCGACAAGACTCCTGCCAAAACCCTCCCCGGCAGACTGCTGAAGGTTTCCTCAGGAAATCAGCTGTTGGAGTCCAATGATGGGGTGCATTTAAAGTTCTCATATATGATCATGCCCTGCCCATAATGGATAGGAGGAACTAGTTGTATTGGTTTAAAGGGAAAGCAATGGATTACTTGAGTATTTCTCAAACTGGTGGTTGTGGCGGGGCTAAATATGAGTATGCTTTTTTACACGATCATGCAGCAGTACCGCAACAAAGACCCTCTGCAATGCATTTGTTTGGGTTCATAACTGGATATCGCAAATTCTGCCCACTCACTGGATCGGAGATGTCTCCCATTACCATAAAGTGGAAAAAAAGTGATTGTCATTGTGTGGCCTGGCTTATAAATTTGCATACATTTGCAACCTTTTTCTATTAGAGAATTACCCCAACCAATTCGACTGAAACATTTCTATCTATTTTTCTGTAAGTGTGGCATCGATACATCTGTCCTGCTGTTGCTGGTTAGGTGTTCCGCTCTTCTAAACAAGAAGCTATGCTTTGGGGATGTGCACAAGGGGAGGAGGTTGGTGTTATTTGTTTGTTCTTTACAGCATTGTCCACTGTTGAGGCAATAACACAAAAATCTCATCAATGACATAAATCGTGTCGCATCTACTTACCCAATTATGATACAATGTACTTTATTGTCCCCGTAGGTAAATTCTTTTTGGTCTCACATGCTACGCACATCGGTGCCACAGTTGTAGCAGAACAAATTACACATGAACCAAACAGAACCAGCTGTACCACAACACAACATAAGATCAACATAATCCAAATTGCATATGCAAAATATTCCACGTCCAATTACCATTTGTCTCTGATTCTGTTCTTGATATGCATGGACAGGATTTCAAGGTGTAGTTGAGGTGAGGAGAGTGTGTGGTTTTGGGGGCTCAGAATTGCATTTTTGCTGTTTGCAGATGATGTGGTCCTTTCGGCTTCATCAGTCCTTGATCTTCTGCTGCACTGATTCAATTTGCATGTGAAGCGGCTGTTATGAGAGTCAGCACCTCCAAATCTGAGACCATGGTTCTCTGCAGGGAAAAGATGGACTGACTGACCCCCAACCTTTGCCTCAAGTGAAGGAGTTTATGTACCTTGCTATCATGTTGTCAAGTGACGGGGAAAATGGACCGGGAGATGGACAGGCAGTTCAGTGTGGAATCAATAGTATTGCAGGTGTAGATCAGTCTGTTGTCAAGAATGAGCTGAGTCATTAGACAAAGCTCTCAATTTATTGGTCCACTTACATTCCAACCCTCACCTTTGATCATGAACTCTGTGTAGTGACCGAAAGAATGAGGTCGAGGATATAAGCAGCTGAAATTATCTTCATTTGTAGGGTGGCTGGGCTCAGCCTTAGAGATGGGCTATGAAGCTCAGACATCCGGAGGCAGTTTGGAGTAGAGTCTCTTTGCGTTGAAGAGAGCCAGTTGAGATGGTTTGGGCATTGAAACCCTGGGGTAGACCCAGAACTTGCTGGTGGGACTACATATCTCACCTGGCCAGGGAGCACCTCAAAACCCCATGATGAGCTGGAAAGGGTTGCTGACAAGAGAAATGTCTGGAATACCCTTCTTAGCCCGCTGCCAACGTGACCTGACCCCGGATAAGCGGAAGAGAATGCCTGGATGGATGGATGGATGCATGTTTCAGTCTGGATAGGTTAGCAAACTGTTTTGTCATTGCATAATGTCACAATCAAACTTGTGTGAGGCTGATCAGAAATGAAAGGACTTTGTGGTTCTGTGCGAACGGGGCTCAGGCTCAGGCTGCTAAATGCTAATCAATCAACCTGCGTGATACACATGGGCACTAGCTTTTAAAAAGCCGAGTCCCAGGCAGAAGGATGTAACGACCAACATCATGTTCTGATGGCTATCAGGTTTTATCCAGGCTGTTGCATTGTGGGATGAAGTCAGAATCTTGGAGGAAGAGGGTCATGGACGTTAACAGCTTCATCCTGAAGCCTTCATACCTCTTTGAGTTGATTCAGAAACTCGATGAACTGACTCCACAGGTGAAGGAACACACCTTCCACAGCTGACAGATAAAATCTCATTATTCACAAGAAAACTGAAGAAGCGGGGGAAGAGAGTGAAAGGGACGAATGTCTGAGACTCTGTAGTCATTCATCAAGGTCAACAAGCTGCGGAAATCTCTCTTAAGCATCTCTGGTGATGGAATGTGCAGAATGACTGGATCAGTGCAGCTCCCTGCAGACTCCAGCACTGCAGAAGAGGAATGGTTCACTGGTCTCAGACCTGATTCAGGAGCGGACCGCTACTACCTGCCTCTGTCAGATTCTTCTACTGATGTCTCAAGCTCAACATTCAGCTCAAAGCTGGACATTCTCACTGCTGAATCTGATGTACGCTGATACGAGAATATCTGCAGCAGGAAACAAACTGAGGAGTCACTGAGGAGCAGGAGAGGATGTAAACTGTTACAGAGGGAATGTTTATAGTCAGGGAGCTGGAAACTTTTTGAGAGAATCTCTGAAAGCATAAAAAAAGGCTGCAGATTCCCTTCCATTTCTAAAAATCCTGAACTTCTGGTTCATTATCATGTGTGGTTAGGTTGTTCTTTTTTCTTTTTTACAAAAAACACTGTTTTTCAACATAATTTCACATTTTATTTGAGTTCAATGAGGGGGATTGCCTGTACAACGCAGTGGATTGGGGACTTTTCGTGGATATACCCTTGATGACTGGGACGACAGCAGCGGTTTTCTGTATATTTTTAGTCTTTTTTTATTTGCACCAATTACTCATTAGAATTAAAATATTTCTTTGTTGGTGATCACATGGCTCATGTTTTTAAACATTGTTTTTTTTTTGGGGGGGGGGGTAAAATAAAATAATGTACAAATGAAGTCATGAAAAGAGACGGACAGAAAGAAAAGTTTGTGTCTGTGTGAGATCTTTTACTTTCTTTTTTTTAAGTCAAGCTGTGCAGCCGGTTGATTTAAGCAAACATGCAGAGCTGATGTGACTGAACCATTATGGAAATATATTCAGCCATGCGACTGTATTCTAGAGTGTAGATATATCACAGAGGCAGTGAGGCAGGAAGGAGCTGATCTGCTGGATGAAAATGTAAGAGATTGGAGGGTGGAGGGTTGCCTCCTGTGACCAAGTCCCATCTCTGACCTGGAAGATGGTTGATCATATTTAGGTAAAGAATAGATGCATGCAGGGGGGTCGTTCCCCAATCAGAAGGTTGGTGGTCCGATCCACTCTCCCTGATTTTAGACTGCCCCTGAAGTGTACATGTTGTAGGCTCCTTGAGTAAAACCCTAATTCTTTTTTGAGTATGAAATTGAGTAAATACCCCAATTTTGCACTTCCTAATACAGAATACAGGGATAAGATCTACATATATAAATAAAAGACCTTTCTCTTGCATAAATGAGGAAACTGTTTTTTGTATTTTTGCATCTTGTTCACCTAATTAAGCCTTTATGAGCCTGATCCAGAGTATTAACTTTTTAAACTTCTACAATTTAAAAAGAGTGTCTGAATGCTGCTGAGTTTGGTCTTAGTTCTGTATCAATAAAGTTTCTATCACAATGAAGAGCTTCTGGACCAGTAACTATAAGAGGAATCAAACCTTCTCCTTTTCATTAAAATGTGAAATATAATAAAATCTCATCAATATTTATAGACTCATATTAGCAAACCTGAAATGCCACGGCGATCCTAAAGTGGTTTAGAGATTAAAAGTTCCAAACGGAAAGGTTAGAGAGATCAGAATGGATCTTGTTGTCTGCAAGCTGTTGTCTGGATTGTCTGGATTCTGCGGGTCTCTACTTTAGAAACGGTTGGTGTAACATCACTCTGGAGTTGCCTGTGGCGAGAAGAGTTTCCTGAAATAAATTAGAGCAGGCAGGTGGCGGGTGAACCCGCTCAGGTAAATATCCGTGGGCCAGGATCACCATGATCTACTTCGTCTGGAGCTGATGTTTACAGTCACCGAGAAGAAGTCTGTTATTTTTTGTGTATTTAATGAACCTTAAGCCCATCTTTAATTAATTCCACTTCATTCAGAGACAGGAGGGAAATTAATCACAGGCAAAAAAGCGTTATGGGTAGGTGTTTAGAATTCAGCAGCTGCAGTGAAAACAACTTGAAAACGATTACATAAGTTCTTTGTAGAAGTTTACAAGTTTGATTTCAAATCTGCCCATAGCGACTATCGTTTATTGAGACTCTCAGATAATGCGAACCTCTGCAGATACACAACACCCGGTCGATGACGTCCCTCTTTTTGTGTTTTTTTTTTTAAGACCAACAGTGATTAAGTGCGTACGCCTGTAGCCTCACAGCAAGAATGTGGCGAGTTCACCTCTGTGTCTCAGAGCGGGGTTTGAATGTCTTCCCATTGTTGGTGGGTTTTCCGCCGCATCCTCCAACAGTCCGAAAACAGGTAATAAAGGTTAACCCATGACTCGGTCTTGCCAGTAGTTGTGGATGTGAATGGTTGCTTGTGTTAGGCCTGTGGTGAGCAGTCATAAAATGTAAGGGTGTCCATTGAGCTCTTTCCTTCACACGGTAAACGTTTATCATCTTATTTTGAAAACCATATAAGCATTTACCAGAAACCTCAGAATATGAGTGCACACATTTTCAGAGGGCAGCTGGTTCCTGCAGATAGTGATATTAAATGATGTTAAATTATTGTAAGTTGGTCCTGTGATGAACTGACGACTTCTTCAGTCGCCGCCCCTCGCTCGATGTCAGCTGGAATAGGAAAGAGCCCCCTGAACAGCATAAGTGGTTACAGCAAATGGAAGGATGGATGGTGCTCCTGCTCAATAAAAGCATTATATCCTATATACTTAACTTGATGTTAGGGGACCACAACTAAACTCAGTGGCTTTGCACTTTCATGTCCAAACACAGCAGGTGGCGTTTTCATTCATAAATTTCCACTCAGTCCATGATAAAGTATTTTCCACTCTCATCTTGTCAAATCTTCCATTATGAAACCGGACAGCGCCAGAGAACAAACCTCCTCCAGCATCTCACATGTCATTACTGTGGTTTCATTATGAGTTTGAAAGTTATTCAGGAAAACGTTTGGTTTCCTCGGCGTGGTTTTCTTCCGTTTGTCCCTCAGTAACTTTTTAAGATAAGTCAAAGTTGAGCCCTTACTGATTTAGAACAGCAACAGATACAGTTTGATCTTAGTCCAGTGTGCAGTATAAGTATATCCCCGAAAAGTCAGGGACATTATGGAATCGTCATCTACGCCGCAGATCCTTCATGTTAACGCGATAACTCAAAACTATTTCATGGACGATTTTCAAATTATAATTTCAGGAAGAACTGGATTGATTTGGGGAAAGGTCCGATTTAGGGCAAATTTGGTGCATATGAGGAGATCTGTCTTGTGTAGATGGATAGATATTTTCCTCGAGCAGTTCATATTTCACTACACTGAGGGGGGGAACATTTAATGAAAACTGTTTGTATAATGCAGGGGATTGGGGACTTTTCTGGGATATATCTTTACTTAGCCATAAAATGGTAAGATTGTACATTCTGGAATAATTGATTCTACATCATTCAGAAGGTGACATTTTTCGACATAATTAGTGCAGATTCTGGCATTGCTGCCCGTCAGTGGTTATGCTGTTATATTTAATTGATGTAACATGAAAAATGTGAAAAAGGGACTGAGTTGAACCTGATTGATTCAAACAATCATTTAATAATTTGAGGTAGTGTATGAATGAGTGTGTGGGAGAGAGAGATCAATATATCAGCGTTGTCTCTTCAAACATTTGTATAAAGCTTTGAAATGTGATCAGACATTCTGGCTTTTCACGAATGAGCCTCCATATTTGCAGAATTTCTTTTTATTCATGAAATATGCATCCTGTTGACTTTCGTCTGATGGTCTCTAATTTTTATGGCACATTTACAAACACAAGGATGATGCAAATAAAAGAACAACAATGACCGTTACAATGCCCGACAGATGAGTCCGTCTGAGGAATCAAACCACCAAACACTAGAGCTGATAGTGATGATGGGGCTGCTGCATCATGGGAAAAGAGAACTTTGTTCCTCTTTCTTCTCATCGTAAATATAAAACATAAAAATCATCAATTAATCAAGCCTTAAACCATTTATGAGGGTGAGATGAGAAGATGGATTCACGAAAGCTTTAAAAGTTTAAATGGTTGCCTCCAAATCAGCTGCTAATATTAGCATGACCTGTTAGCTCGTTGCCAATATTATGAACCTTTATGGTCCACTGGGGACCACAATACAATAGTCTTTTCACTTTCAATCATTTGGATATCTCTGGCTGCGAGGGGGTTGTGTTTTTAAAGGGGAATTCCGATCCCGTAATGCATCAGTAATTCGCTGTTTGACCAAATAGTCAAACATTCCTTCATAGAATGAAGGAACTTTAAATCCCATTATGAATACAATTTTTGATCGCATTGGCAGCAAAGAAAAAAATTAATTTTGAATATGACCTCCTCAAATTTGTTGTTATCCATTCAATTTAAAATTGACATTTCTTTTTTTTGCATTTTTTACTATCTTAACCCATAGGAACTCAGACCAAATTATCCTTAATGGAAGATTATATGGGATGTAATGTAAACAAATTTGGCCACATGAAACTAATATCTTAAATCATTTTTGAAATGCTGCTTTTAGACGCAGAGATCTATAATTTTCCATATATGATAATTATGTACTATTATGGTCGGCAACATGAGGAGGAAAATGAGGACAAAGCTGAGTAAGGAAGTTTCCAAATCTTTATATTGATTAGATTGAATGGATGGTTTCTTTTGGCTTAAAAAGAAAATGAGGAGTTGTGGTAGGAGATGTAGTTTGAAAAAGGTAATTCAATGACTAGGGTAAATTATATATAATATGTAATGGCACTGAAGTAAAAAACACGGATTAAATGATCATTATTGATTCAGTGAGGGCCAAAAGTTGGTGAATCAAACCCTTCATAAATAGTAAATGTGGGAATTTTCTTCATATAATAGATTATAAGATAAAGATCAGGCTTCAACTCAACATGTCTTAACAGGTCTTTATTTCTCTCTGACAAAGGTGAGTATTATCTGATAGGAAGTGCAGATTGTACTGATATGCAACACAGTTCGAACACAATTGTGGCAAAAGAAATCCCAGCTTTCTTGATTCTTTGCCCCGATCAGGCTATATTTTATTTTTAATTTCTCGCTTATAATTAATATTCTCTTGTCCTTACGAACATATTGTGTTCTGTCACTGTACTTTTGGAGTAATCTTTGGCACAAAAATATCTTTCAATCAAGTTTGATCTTATTTCGGCTCTAAAAGAGGAAAATGATCAATAAAAGTTTGAATTAATTAATGTGCTATAAGGGGTTTCATGTGACATCAAAGTATGTCACTCTGGTTAAGTCCTGAGTGCTGTAAAACCTTCACCGAGTGACTTGAATGCATAAAAAACAATCAGAAAGACCTGTTGAGATGATTGATTGAGATTCAAGAAGGACTCTATTTTGCCAGCGTAGCTATCAAAAACATATACGAATTCTTGCCCACACATCAAAGCTGGTTCTTTGGTCACTTTTAGGGATAAGTCTAGAGTCCAGCTTCCTTTAATTAACAATAGTTTGGTCACACCAGGGTTTGCAGTTTCCACTTACTTTCGTATTATTTCGGACTGATGGGGCGTGTTCCTGTGGCAAGGTAACATCCCTTCCCTCTATTGTTTCCTGAGTTAAATCCTTAACAGTAAGTAGCTCGCCCAGATGTTATTTGATCAGTTTGATCGAAAAACACCATTCAAGGTGTTCATTGGTTGACTTCTGACTGCCCCTTGACAGTTTAGCCCCTGTGTTAAAGCTGAAGAGATTGCTTGATGATTGAGTGATAGACATTCATCTTCCCATCTCACTCTGAGAAAAAAAAGCTATTTAGTGGGACAGTTCAACCAAGACCCAGAGACTAATAAACATTTTTGGAGCTCCACAGCAAACATATAAAAACATTCTCCAAACCCCCCAATTGTTGTCCAAGGACTCAATTTGTGACGATGTGAATAGACCATAACCTCAATCACAGTTCAATGTGAGGAAAAACAAGAAAGTTTACTTTAATTTAGAATTAAATGGGCAAACTTGGATTCCCTGTTACATTTGGACGAATGGGTTCAACTCTTAAAAAGTTATCAAAAAAGTAAAATGAGAGCTATTGAAAAAATAAAATAAAAATGCAACTACGAGTCCTATAAACCACATTTTAAAATCAGAATCCCCATATAATACGAATATATATAAGCATATTGTTTAAAAAATATATTTTTTAATTCTTTGAATTTTTTTCTGAATTCTGAAAATATGGGTGCCAAAAAAAAAGTTTTTGTTGGTGTATAGGCCAGGCTGCAAATATTATCAAAAATGGGTACATTTTTTGAAAAATGTTTAAAAAGTCATTATTTAAATCCCGCTTTAGGGGGAAATTCTCCCTGCCTGATAATGACACACATCCTCTTGATGCAGGTATTCACAGAGCATAAAAACTATATGTACTGAGGCATGGTGGGATTGGGAGTTTTTGTTGAGCACAGCACAATTGAATGCCTTCAAGCTCATGCACCCCAAGATTCGTAAATCACAACTTTTTGGCCCCATAAGTCATTATTAACAGGGCAGCAAAGGCGGAATCAAACTTTATTTTTGGTGGTCTGTAGCTGTGTAGTTCCAAAAGTATTCACTTAGAAGAGGAGATAAAGACTGGACTTTTGTTTTTGGAGGAACTGCTCCTTTAAGATTTTGCTTTAGTTCCTCCAAAATGTCAAACTATTTATTGAGCTGAGAAATAACTGATCCCTCTTGAGTCAATATTTTCTGATGTGAAATATAAAAAAACACTCATAATAATAATAATAATAATAACAACAGATGAGGAGCTGCGGTGAGGCTCCCTGCTACAGAGCTGCCTAGCACAGTAATACTGTTAGAGACTTGGACACATTGTGCTGTAGAGGCAGACACACAAAAGGCAGACACACACTATAATACATTCTGGAGTAAAAAAAAAACAAACCCCAATAACTTCAGAATTGTCATCATGCCGGCTGTTTGTATAAAATACATGGCACATAGGTGATCATTATCACACATATCAGATACATATCAAATATAGAGACATTTCTACACAAATACAAAGTTATTGCATTTTCATTATTACTTCATATAAGACACGGCATACTGTGGAAAGGTTCTCAGTACCCACAGTGGGCAGAGAGCTGATTGTCCTCTTCTTATTAAATGGCTTCTAGTTCATACGTACAGACAGGAAGCATCCCTTTTATTGCTTGAGATCTACTGGCCCCGCAGCAAAGGGAGAAGTGATCGAGGCATCAACCCTCCTGGTAGCACTTTATTAGATGTGGTGCTCATAGGACCCTCAGGCAGCATATTCTCACACTTAGACGGCACATTTATGTAAAATTTCATAAATGGGGGAGAGTGTTGAAGCTATGAAGATATAAAATAGCTTTTTGATCAAGAGAACGCTATAACCGTTTCTTATTACGAATGTATGGATCTTATTACAATGCTATTACCATACATTCCAAGTTAACAGTTGAAATTATATTAATCTAGCTCTCTGAGTTATACATTATACAAAGTATAATCTTAATTTCAATAAAAATATGTTTTGAAATGTACAGAAATTGATTTTGGATCAAAAGGAAAAACTGCCCATCTGTCATATTAAAGGTTTATAAAACTGTTATGACAATGTCACGACCATGCATTCCATATATCAATTGGTATTCTATTAATATGTGTAATTGATAAATATTATTTCATGGTACTTTCCATAACTGCACATTTGTGCCATAGGGCAACAGTTTACTAAAAATGCCCCTTTAATAATAAGAAAAGTCAAATATTTCCAATATTTTACTTTTGATTGATTTGAGTATTAAACAGTCATTCAATAATTCAAGCAACAGAGGTTATCAGGACATATATATATATATATAGAGGACATCATAAGCCAAATAATGCATTTGTTGTTGTTTTTTTTTATATATGAAGATATAAAATAAGCATAAATGCCAAATCTAATAATTCCTCAAACATGTATTTTATGTTTTCGCAGACCAGAACCTTTTAAGAGTTCTTTTTATTGCATGTGCATCCCAGGAGTGAGTTTAATTTAACTTCTTTGGATATTTTTCTTAGCATCGGATTCAGAGCGGGGACTTGCAACACTAAGTCAAAGTCAGGAAATGCTGATAGGTTGAACACATGAGGATAAAAACAAAAGCATTTAATAGTTGTGTTGTGCAGCGCTGTGAAAATGTATTAGACCCCCATCCTGTATCTCAGACTCAACTGTGCCAGACCTTCAAAGAGAAATGTAACATAAAACAATTAGAATAACCAATTATTGATAATCCAACCAAAATTATCTTATATGAACTTGTCCTGTTTGACAAAGGCGCCGCTCCCTTAGAAACAAAATCGAACAAACTACCAAACTGTATTAATACCTGGCTCATAATGGACTAGACCCACCTAGACGTGATCACTACCAGCCCTGATTAATCACATTATCACTTCAGTAAACCATCTTTAAAGGCAAAATGATGGTTCATAGATCTCACCAGTAGCACGCTGTGCCAAAATCAAAAGAGTAAAACCTGGGACAACAATTAACCTTCACAGAAGATGAAGGCTCATTAAGGAAGTCACAAAAAAAATCCAAGGAACTGAAAGCCTCTCTTACCTCAATGACGGTCAGAGCTCATGGCTCCACTATTAAAAGACACTGGAATCATGGGAGAACGGCGGCGAAAAAACCATTTACACCCAGAAGATACATTTTCACAGCGCTGTTTGTCGCGTGGAAGTGATATTACCATAGTAACCGCGAGCCACCATGTCTCACTTCAGTGTTCCTTTTAGCATTTTTAAAGTAGATAGAAAAAAACACAGCGGAGGAATTCAGTTCTCCCCCCTGGGCGGTTCCTTTCAGATTAGCCAGAGGGTTTTGACTGAAAACGTTTACTGGTATCATTGTAAATTAAATATTTTTGGGCGTCTTAGTCACATAAAAAAACTTTAAAGACCGGGCCATGGACGTGGAACAGTGATTCTAATCCTTTATGGTTACTCTTCCTTTGTAAAAGTTTTCAGACGCCTCACATGGTGAAAAGCATCCATTCAATTTCAAAATAAATGCAGCAAAGATCTTTTTCATCTTGTGTTGGTGCCAGCCTTTACTTCTCATCTTAATGTAGCTGTTTTAATCGACACATGCAGAGAAATGAATCTCAATGAGCACCACTTCAGATTAGTGCCACCAGGTTAGTCTCAGAAAAAGCTCAGTGTTGTTGGTTAAACTTACGGAAACATATTCACCAAAGGATAAAAAATAACTTTATTTTGTAATTATGACCTTAATTTTAACCTGGCCGAAATTACAAAATTTGATCTTGCAATTATGAGGCAGAGATGTCAGAATTATAAAGGTTGTTTAAACAAAAAAGGTTTTTACAGGAGTTGTTTTCTCCTGTTGACACAACAACAGCATTTAGGGAGCCTGAATATACAAACTCACCATAAGCCAGCGCTGACTACTGGACTGGACTGCACACTACACCAATTTCAATCTTGTTGTGGTATTAACAGTGAACTTTTTTTTAAATGCAAAGGATAAACTTTAACATTTTTAGTTAAATTAGAACAAAGAAAGGTTGCCTCATTATCATGATATATTCACAAAAGAAACAACCTGCACTGCATAAAACTTTGGCCGTCTATTGTGTTTTGTCTCCTGTTAAAATCCACAAGTGAGTCAATAAAGTCCACGACATGGAATTTCTGGGGAGAAAACAAACAATCAAAACGGTATTCCAGAGGGTCTGAAAGCCCACAGCTACCACTGCCACAAGCCAGCGCAAACTGTTTGCTTGGTATGTGAACTATAAGGGTAGATAGATTTTGAGGATCGGTGTGTTATAGAATTAACATTAAATAAAATCCAAAGGAAAGTTATTTAAAGGCCTCGTTTCCTTCTTGGTGTGAATCAGGAAATATTAAAGTTCTTGTGAATATATTTTGTTTCCATTAGAAAATCCAACATATAACTGATCATTTTTACTTCTCGATCACCTTTTCATCTCTAATCTGCTTCATAACACTGAATTTCAAACAATTAAACCTGTTCTCCCTTAATATTTTAACTCAACGACTGATATTTACGACCAAAGCTTGACCAGCAGCAACAACCAACTTCGGATCCTGGATTAGTTTCATCAGAGCTGGCTCAGTCCATGAGTATGGCGCCAACACTGTTGAGGTTAGAGGTTCAGACGCTAGGTCCACGTACACCTCATATGCCGTTTACGCATATGAGGGGGTACTGATTGTGCACTCTTGTTTATTGGAAGCTTGAAAAGTGCCGAAGGAAATGCTGTTCAGACCCTTTCTAATACTTAGTTTACACAGGAGAAAAAAAAACGGATCTGAATTCAATGAAACCAACAGTTTGAAAGCGTGTGTGACAAAGGGAATTTGTCGAACAGACGCTTTGTCCTTGTCTGTCTCTGAAATCCAATTGGATACACACGCACACGCACAAGCACAAGCACAAACCCTCAGAATAAAATAAGTGATATTTACCTTGCCTCTAAACGGCCTCCAGACTGGAGCGTGTTTCAGGGGCTAATGGATAAACAACGCTGCTATGAAATCAAAGACTTCGAAAGAGGTCACACTCACACTCACGCTCACACTCACACTTAAGCCAGTCGTTCACTGAATAACACTGTTCATACAAAAGCTTTCTACAATAATAGCTTTCCCACCGACCTTGATTGTTTGACACGCAGGTGAGTCAATAGGAATGATTGTCGGAAGACCCTGGCGCTGCATCTTCCTGCTACGCATGAACACACTCACCTCATGACACCAAGTCAGAAAGAGGAGAGGATACTTTGGAACGCTTAAGAGTTGATGGGGGGAGTTTTTATAAAGAATTAGAGGTGGAAGGAGGCCGGGGCGATGGCGATGAGGAGGCCCAGGAGGAAGCACAGGACGGGGGGAAGAGGTGAGGGCGGGCAGGCCCCGGAGTGGATGGTGGAGATCTTTATCTCAGAGGCGAGGAAGGCAGATAGGGGGACATGAGAAACTAGTGTGGGGCTGGCGTAGTTGATGAGGGAATCAATCTTCTCTGCCTCCTTACTGCAAGCTTCAATCTGGAAAATAATTATGAAAGAAAAAGTAAAGAAAACTTTGTTAGTGCCTCGTGAAGTCAAAGACAGGAAACTCGGAAGGTAACACGACAAGAGAAAATTCAAAACCAAATAGCCATTTTTAAAAACACTGCCTGATTTAAAACAAGAAATAAGAAATGATCAAAATACCAGTCAATAAATAAAAAGGAATTGAAGACAGTGAAGCAAGAAAAAGGGCCACAGCAGCATGGCGTTGCATTGTTTCATTTCCAGAAAATGTACATTTAAGAGGAACTATTGCAGGGAATATGTGTTTTTTTCAGATGACAGATGTGAGCTCAGGCTTCTTGAGCACAGCTTTAATCGGTTGACTGTCTTCTCTCTGAAAAGATTAGCTCTCTCCCCACAGGAGCAATTTGAAATGCCTCTCAGCCGGCTAGTGGTGTTAGAAAGAACCTTAGGGTAACTGCTTTAAATCCTCAATCCTCAAGCAGTAGAGCTGAACATCAGCCTTATCTCAAAACTACCAGATCTGTATTTCATACATAGATATATACATATAGATCCTTATCTCATAGTATTTTGTAATTGCTACTTGTACAAGGCCAGAGTTTGGTTAAGCATGGAGCTGCGGGAGAGAGGCGTGTGGGGAGCTTGCTAACTGGAGCAGCAGGTAGTGATTTGCCTACCTGATGGTGATGAACTAACGAGACTCTTTTTGACCTGCAGCAGAGGGCAGGGAGAAGAGAAAAAAAGGCTGATGGGGAAGTCAGGGGTGGAGGACGAGCTGAAAGGAAAAGCTACCGCGACAAAAAATTATTTTATGTTAACAGAAATAAAGCTTTGGTTTCCCTTAGAATGTCTCTTGCCGTGTGTTCCAAGTAGAATCCACGTAAGTGGCAAGGAGCTTGCTACACTTATATAAGATCTCATCCCGTAATTAAGATATATTTTTTTCTAATTTACAATATCTTTTCACATTTTGATGATAATTATCTTTTCTCTTAATGAAAAAACAGATTCCTGTATTTACTATTAGAGACTATTTCTTTCATATATGAGATCAATTTCATTATTATTAGATCTTTTGAAGTAATTCCTAGTCTAAGAACATCTCTAGTAATCAGGGGAACTTTTATTCGACTCGTTGCTGCAACAAATTCTTTGACCTAAGTGTTGTTTTTTAAGTGTCTACAATGGAGGAGGGTTGAATTCCAATCCAAGTATTTTCTTTGAAGATTCAATATAAGGGCTTCGGGCAGCATAAAAAAAGGAAAAGAGAAAAGAAAAACCAGCGGGGATTACTTTTATCTGGTACTGTGTTATTGACTTTGAACACTTCTATTTGATTTGAGTAGAGGACTGCATGAAGATTTAGACTTTTTGAATTTTTACTTTATTGACTCAGTTGGGGATTTTAATTTTCCTTTCCCCCAAAAGCTAAACAGTACTTTTGGGCATGTGATGACACCTGAGTGACTCATCTCTTTCTGTCTTCATATTTTCTCACATTCAAAAAACACATCACTGCCCCAGATTAAAAAAACAGTATAAAATATAATCGGCTTTGTACCTAAAAATACTTCAAACCTGTAATAGTACAGGTCTACAGGGGCACGTTCGATCTTGTTGCTTCGGGAGTTCCATCTCTGCAAGTTCAGGTCCGGAGACCAAACACAAGAGAAAGAAAGCCGTGAGCCCAGCCAGGTTCCTGTGGTTACACTTCCTAACTATTTTATTTTACTGTTTTTCAAAAACATATTTGACCAAATCAAGCATAATCTAAGTCTTATTAAAGCTGCCAATTGGCCCCTGCACACAGACTGCAGCTGACATGGCTTTGCTACCTGACATGTGAGGATTGCCAAAGCTCTGAATTTTCAATCACTTTGAACTACAATGACACTTCATGTGTCCACTATGTGGTACTAGAGAGAACACCCACTTATTCTAGGTTTTTTCAGTTTTTGATGTTCAGACCACACAAAGGAAATTAACCATAAATCAATCCTAAATTTGAAAGCAGGTTTAATAAACTCTGAGTTTAATCTTGAGCACTGGCTTGATCAACCCTGAAATAAAAAAATCAGTCTTTCGTTCTAGAACAGCTGATCCTAGTTGGTTCAATTAACTCTGAGTTTCTTTTCTCAGATACAGTTATTCACCATGGCAACCAGTTAGACGCATATACAGCAAATGTTTCATTGTCACCTAGTACGAGAGGATCACAGGAACTACTTGAGATTCCCCTGGTACAGGGACAATGATGTGACTAAAGAAGTCATAGACTACAGGATGAAGGTTCATGTCTTTGGCAACAGCCCATCTCCTGCAGTTACTATATAAGGCTTAGAAGAGCTTTCAGAGAGGGTGCAAAAGAACATGGAACACACAGTTAACTTTGTAGAGCCACACTTTGTTGACGATTGCCTTTGTTCTGTGGTGACCGAGGCTGAAGCAAATGATTTGCTACACAGGACACAGACTTCACTTGCGATGTCAAACCTCTGGCTTCACAAGTTTGTCTCAAACAGTCAAGCAGTTTTGGAAGACTTCCTGCCTGAAGAGTGTGGCAGCTGTTAAAGATGTAGACCTCAGCAGAGAAGTTTCACCTACTCAACAGAGACTTGGTCTCCTGTGGGAGATCCCTAGTGACACATTCACCTTTTCTGCGTCGACTGACATCAAGTCATTTACCCGGCGTAGAGTCCTTTCCACGGTGAACAGCATATTGGACCCCTTGGGTTTTCTGGCCCCAGTCACAATCCAAGTACGAGCCATTTTAAGGGAACTCACAGCCGAACTGTCTGAGTAGGACACACCACTACCTGAAGACAAACTTAATAAGTGGGAGACCTGGCGAATCTCACTCCAGGATCTGAGACATCTTCACTTACCAAGAATGTACATCGCAGCTTCTCTAGTCTAGGTTGTACAAACAGAACTCTGTGTGTTCTCCAATGCATCCACCAAAGCCATTGGTGCTTTGGCGTACTCGAAAGTTGTACGAAAAGACGGACAATCTCACATTGGATTTGTAATGGGCAAGTCAAAACCATTCCGAGACTCAATTATGTGCAGCGATGTTGAAAAGCCAGAGCTAAATCATGATGAACTACACTTGAGGCTAGATTCCACCAAGCTCTGCACCAACAGTAAAGTGGTCCTTGGCTATATCTACAACAAAGCTAAGTGCTTTTATGTCTTGTACATAATAGAGTTAAGCAATTTCGCCAAAACACAAGATCCAAACAATGGCACTATGTGCGCACAGAGGACAACCATGCCGACCATGCATCGAGGTTAGTTCCTGCTTCACGCCTGGCACAAACAACATGGTTTGCAGGACCTTCCTTTTTACTGAAACCCTACAAGGAACCAGAACCAGTTCAGTCATTTGAATTAGTCGAACCGGAATATGACGTGAAGATCCGTCCACAGATTAGAACCTATGCCTACATAAGTCCAAGAGGAAAGCCTCTGCACAGAACACTTTCAAAGGATCTCTATCTTTAACACCCTTTTCCGAGCCATAGCTCTCTTAATTCACATGGCAAGGTCTAACAAGCTCTCTACCAGCACAGATAAGTGTGAAGGATAGCATAAATGCAATCTACCCTGGACTACAGATGAACTATCAGAATCAAGGAAAGTCTTCTTGAGAGATGTTCAGAATCGAGCATTCGCCAAGGAATTCTAATCTTTGGAAACAAATACGCCTTTCCCTCCCAACACTAGTATTTACCTTCTCAGTCCAATCTTGGAGGATAAAGTCATTTGTTGGAGGTCGACTAAAAGCTGCAAACATTGATATGGGAGAAAACCCTCCGATAATCTTCCCCAAAGATGACCATGTTTCCTTGCTACTTGTCAAACACCATCGTACTCAGGTCAAACAACAAGGCCGTCACCTGCCAGAGAGTGCTATCAAAGCTGCAGGACTTTGGCTCCTTGGGAGACAAAAGACTCATAAACTCAACACTACACAAATGTGTGACCTGTCGAAAACTAAGAGGAAAATGCAAGAACATTTGATGGCAGACCAGCCGCCAGGACGCCTATGCCTCAAAAACTGTCTACCCTTCACAAACTTGGGTTTGGATGTCTTTGGACCATGGACCGTCACCATGAGATATACAAGGGGAGGGCAAGCTGAGAGCAAACGGTGGGCTATCATGTTCTGCTGTATGAGCTCCAGGGCCGTACACATCGAGGTTGTCAACTCAATGGACACGTCTAGCTGCATCAATGCTTTAAGGCGTTTCTTTGCAATAAGAGGATGCGCTACAGAACTAGGATCGGGTTGCATAACAAAATTCATTGGGACATGTAGAGAACTTTGAAATGAGCAAAGACCAACCAGAGCCTACTGTGCAGAGATAACTAAGCCAACAAGGGCGTAACTGTGAATTCACCCCCCGCCTCGCACATGGGCGGTTCATGGGAACGTCTATTTCTGGGTGGCCAGAAGAATTCTGGACTCCAAGCACCTTGAACAGCGCACCTGCTTAACCCATGATGCCTTGTGCACATTGATGGCAGAAGTGACAGCGATCATGAACGCAAGGCTGCTAATTGCAGTCTCAAATGACCCTGAAAATCCTTTCATCCTGTCACCATCAATGCTCCTAAATCAGAAATTTTGAGTGCCATCTCCACCAGGAGACTTTACGGATAAAGACCTCCTCAACAAACAATGGAGACAAGTACGGGCTTTCGCCAACAAATTCTGGAGATGTTGGAGACAAGAGTACTTGTCTACCTTGCAAGGTTGGAGGAAATGTACCAAGAACTACCAAAATGTAAAAAGGAGACATTGTCCTTCTTAAAGACAGTTAAGCTACCTGCAACAACTGACCAAAGGCAATAATCAAAAAGACCTTCCCTGGAGACGATGATAAAGTGAGAAAAGTGGAGTTGAAGACCTAAGATCAAGGACATTCAGGGATGTTCTTCAAACCAGTCTCAGAAATTGTCTTGCTTCTGAAGAAAGACTGATGTTCAGAGACAGTGCTTAGTTCATTATTTCTAATAGTGACCTCAGGTATTATTATACATGGACTTTTATTTTGGAAACAATTTCATTTTTAAAGTGTGTGACATCACTTCTCATGCACACGGGGAAGTGAAGTCTGTGCACATGCTTTACTATATCCATTGCCATCCAACAACATGCTAACTCCACAGCGGCACCGGCGTGAGTATTTCAATTGTTATACTTTTAAGTTAATGTTTCAAATTTATATTTACATGAAAAAACATTTGAATTGTTTGTAATTAATACAGTTTTATTTAAATATATTTGCAATAGAAAAACACATGCCTCACAACATCTTACTCTATATAAGATGTTGTGAAGAGCCAGAGTAAATGCAAGATAGGCTAAAACTGTAACTCAAATCATCATTTTACATAGAAGAGTTTAGCTAGTTGGATAGCTCAGCTTCTACGCTGTAGTGAAGACAACATAAGCATACAAATTTAGAAAATGAAAGAGAAATGCGGCGTCATCAGAGAAGGACTGCAAACTGGTATGAGGGGAAACTGCTGCATGAGTGAATGTATCAACTAGTGTTGTCTATGAATATTGTGTGAAAAGGTGGCGGAATGAGATTGAACAGACTTCGATTTTCACTTATTGGCACTAAGTGCATGTAAACTTTTCAACGTAGTTGAACATGAAATGCAAATACAGAGTTAATCCTAGGTGGACACAGAACTCGCTGGAGGAATTTTATATTTCATCTAAGAAGGCTTTGGGATTCCGCAAACCCCTGAGGATGAGCCCGAGAGGGTTGCTGGAAAGAGGGACTCTGGAGTACTTGCGTGGACTGCTGCCAATCCGAGCCCGACCCGGATAAACTTGATGGGTGATAGATTCCTGATTACACCTCACTTTAGTTTTAAACATATTCATAATATCAGTCTGTGGCTCTTAATATCAAATATTGGCTATGTTGTAGAAGAAGCTTTTCGTTTCAAAAACAAGAAAAGCAGAGAAACGCAAAGACCACTCAGATGTAAAAGCTGTCCAGGTTGTGAGATGTTTTGGACGCATTGGTGAAGGTCAGTCAGATAAATCGTGGAATGAGAGCACATCCAATTTGGGTCATTCTGTCCTATCTAAAACATGACAAATGAGACATGCAAGCATCTGACAGATCTGCTATAGGCTGAGAAGGAGGAGGAGTCAGGAAAACCCCAGGGTTTGTTGAAGAAAACAAACCCTGTGGGTTAAATCAAACAGGGTTTGTCTTAACCTGCTTTCTAGAATGGAAAACCCAGAATTGTCCAGGATTAAAAAGAACAGAGTTTCCACTAAACCTGCTTCCTGAAATACCATTTAGGAGAGAGAAAGACTGACTGGAACCACTTCATATAGTTGTGACACAGACCAGGTGACCTGAGTCACCCTGACGACCAAACCAATCAGGCTCCTAGATGGAGAAGAATACAAAGTGTTGTGCCAAGTCATGTTTTCAAACAGATCTTGACAAGTTACTATTTGTTGCTATAATGTCAACCATCCTTATTTTAATTTGAGATGAGGTAAGGTAAATCTTTAATTATATAGCATCTTTCAAAACAGAGCTTACAAGGTGCTACATGAACAGATAGAAGACAAAGTGCTTGAACAAACTAAGATAATAACAAAGAAAAAAGAAAATCATAAATCATGCAATGCCAACTATAAATATCAAAACACACATTTTTCCCACCCAAAACATGGTGTATAAACTAATTATTTGATGAAAAAGCCCGTCGGTACAGGTGGGTTTTAAGGAGTTTTTTTAACGCAGTCAACCATCTCGGCTGATCTGGGACGCACGGTTGGCTGCATTCTGGACTAACTGTAGTCACACCAGGGCGGTTTGACTCAGGCAGGTGAAAAGGGAATTCTAGAAATCTAGACGGGAGGAAATGAAGGTATGAATGATTTGTTCAAGATCTGAAATTGAGTGTAACGTTTTGATTCTTGCCAGTAATTCTCAGCTGAAAGTAGCAGGATTGACAAATTTAGATGATGGTCAAATGTAATGTAAGTAGATCGATGTGTTTGAGAATTTCTTTGGTTGTATATTCTGATCCGGTAGCGATGAGCTATGTTTTGTCAGAATTAAGTTGGAGATAACTCCATTGAATCAATGCAGAACTATTCTGTGTTCCCTCATAGAATTTTTTCAATGACCCTTAAGGTCATCTTTATAACTTTTTTTACTTGGGCAAAAAATACAACCAAATACCTTTTTAGAATCCGGTAAATGTATTGTTTTCAACAAAAAAATGCAATGAATTAATCATCATGATTTAGTAAAAGATATAAAGGAGCTCTGGGACAATAAATGATTGCACTGACAAATCATAAGCGTGACTGCACACGTTAAGACTTAAGTTTTAAGTAAGTCCTGTGGTGTTAAGATGGGGGGTGGCAGTAGGGAGGCAGAGTATATTTGAATTAAGTTCTGAGATGCCTCAAAAAAAAAGCAGCTTTTTAGGCTGGAGGTGTGAGCTTTAGGGGTCCTGTAACACCTTCCAGGTGGAAGCAGAGTGAAGAGCTATTTCTTGGGGAGGGTTTCATCCTCCAGAATGCTGCTGACTCTAATGAGCAAGCGTGTTCTGAAGATGTCATCCAGTGTAGGCAGGGGGTTTTATTGAGATAATAACATCGTTATTTGGAGAAAAAAAAACCCATTTCGGCAAGATGGTGAGATAATTATCTTGTTATCTATAGAAAAATAAAGATTGTCTTGTTGCGATAATGAGAACAAGAGAAGGTATTCCAAAGACAATGCAATAAATAACTAATAATAATCTTTTCAACATAGTGAGATAACGAGAAACCTTTTTCTCAAGATGATTAACTCATTAACATGATAAAACTAAAGATAATTTCCTCGAAAATCAAGAAGATAAGAGACCTGTTTCTCACGATTTCTGAAGATAATTATCTGGTCTTGATTAGCAACTTAATAATCTTGTTATCTTGAGACAATGGTTTCTTGTTTTCTGGTTATAACCAGAAAATTAACTCATTATGATGAAATAACTTTAGTAATAATTGCCACCATTGCCGGTCTTGGCTTCCATATGTAAATGACAATAAAAAATATTTAGTACATTTCTTTCAAGAGTCTCCGTAGTTACAAAATAGTGGGGAGAAATGTGAACTTTGAGCCCGTTACCTTTTTTGCACCAATCTCAAATGACATTTCTACCTCTCCATCCACTCAATCATAAAATGTGCAGGTTGTGCACCAAAAAAACGGCAACCACCTGTGGCGCCACTTCCTTCCAGCAATGCAGTAGAAGAGAGGAGGGAGGATGCAACATTCAGTGGATCAATAACACTTCTCCTGCAGAATCATCTGCAGATGCAGAGAGAGCAGTGCTGAGATGTGATTTGGAATGTAGACACTTCATTATATTCATTGAGGATGAATATTGTTTCAATTACTCAACACAGGTAGGAGAACACGGCTAAACTTGAAAAGTAGCGCAACCACTCAGTGTTGCATAATGTTTTTTTCTTGTTTGTCCTTTCCACTTTTTCGTCAGTTGCTTATCTGTGAGGGCTACATTCTACCGCAATGTACATCCATCACTCTTTCCAAATGTGTTTGTTCACAAAAAGGTTCAAATGGTTTTAATTAGTTTCATCAATCATTATTTGACATGTGGAAGAGATATGTAAACATTAAGTTGTAGCAGACACTGCTCTAACACATGGCTGGCTGTTAGAGCATGTCAAGACACCATTCCCTTATTTCCTGGGGGTTTAAGACTGCAAACCTGCTGCATGTCTAATCTTCAACTCTGTCAGTACTTCACAGTCTTGCATCTAATGTTTTTCTATAGCTACCACTGGAATAACCAGCTCCAATAAGCAGAATTCCCTCTTTGACATGTGATCAGGAGTATAATTTGTGTTTCTATCCATTTAGACATCCGAATTCCCAGACAGTAAGATAAAACTTATTTCTATGTGACACTTTTGATTGGACATGAGAGATGAAGCCAAGAATGACACTGAATAGAGGAAACTCTCAATCATTCCCTGATACTGTGGTTTTAAATTTCTTTTCCACATAAAATACTGTTGCTATGAGGCGAAAGACACTCGTTTCTTTCAGTGGGACAGGAGGACCTGAAAAAAGACATGAACATGAGCCAAAACGTCATCATCTGCTATGTCACAAAGACTAAACTGATTTTGATATAACTGATATCGCCTTCCATGGGGATTCATTCCTCTGCAAAAATATATAAGAATTGCTCCTCAGTAATGGATGCAGTTATTTTTTAAGGTGAGACTCAACGGTTTGATGCTCTAGAAAAAGCCATTTGCAAACAAATGCTTGACCAAAGTCACCTGGACATAATATCGCCCTGACTTCCCTCAAAAGAAATTAGAAAACAACTTCAACAGTATATGACATGTCCTCCATTGTATTGGTGAGCCTAGAGTAGTGGATATTGCTTTGGATATATGGCATGGGGAATACGACCAACCTTCTGAGTCCGCTAAAACTACATTTTTCCACAACGAACTTAAATAAATCAAATTAGAAAGGGGCTGAGGAGTCGGTGGGCTGAACAGAGATGCTGAAGTGGAACGCATAAAAGATGACCCGCAACAGAGAAATACTCGGAGAGTTGCACTTGTCGGTAGCTTTAGATAGACTCTGGCAATAAATCAGACAATAATTGAAAAATCTGCATGAATTTTTCCTAGCTAAAGCCATCTAATTGATTCTGATCACAATAATGTCTATTCTTGGTACTCTTATGCCTATGCGGCGGTTTGCACTATGAGTGCCTTTTCTAGTTGTAAATGCTCCCATCCGGCCATCGGACGAAGGGGTTATGTTTTGATTACCAATTTTATTTTTTTTATAGTGACTGCAAAGAGCCGCAAAGTATCTAGAAAGCACCATGCCAAAAATGCACAATCCGTAAAGTGAAACGTAGTAGCGAACCTCCAATTTTTCGACAGACTATGGTGACTGCACCTTCCTAGCAAGTTCATACACACCAATCGGCCTCACCATTACAACAACCTGACTCATATTGTGTAGGTCCCCTTTTTTTCCCTGCCAAAACAGCTCTGCGATCAACACCTGATTAGACCTAAAATTCACTCATATCCTTATGCTTTACCATTTCTTCTGCTTTCAACACATCAATATCAGTAAAAATGTTCCTTTGCTGCCTAATATAACCCAACCACTTTTAGGTGCCATTCTAACCAGATTCAGACTTCAGCTGCTCTTGTTTAAATGTTTAAGCACAGAGGGTCAGAGGACAGGATCAAGGCAGCCTGTTCCCGTCTTGTATGCATTGTAAATCCTCTGCTTTCAAACAAACTTGTACTTCTTCTTTTTGTAAACAAACTTCTTCCTGCCCTGGATGAACTGCCAAACGAGTCCCCACATGGTTGAACAGTAAAATCATACTTATTTATGAGCATATAAATGGTGAGCTTTGGATTAGCACCACAGATAATGAAATTGGATGATGTAAGTTTAAATTAAATAATGAAAATTATAAAACCGTACAGTGTGTGGTGAGGTTTTGGTTATTCAATTACATGGCCTGACTGCCACTCAGTCTTTTGGAACGGAAAAAATCTGCACAGAGAAAGTAAAAGAAATGACTAAAAATGAGTCAGGAATTTTTTTTTAATTCGCTAGACTATGGAGATTTAAGAAAATACCAATGATGGTTATCCAATAATAAACCACAGAGACAGATGCTCTATCATAGATGAATGTACAAACCATATTTTCAAATGTGGTTAACAATGTACAATTATTCAAACTGAATAAAGCAGTGATGAATTGGAACAGAGGTGGTGGTGCAGAAGCACACATAACTTCTTCTTGGAATTGTGAGTGGAAACACAGACATATCCATTATGAACTGTGCTGTACGCACACACGCACACACACACACACACACCCTCATGATATTCTTCTTCAGTATCTGTCAACAGGCTTATTCAATTTAACATTACTTTTTTTTTTGATATTGCTTTTATTTTTGATTGCCGTCTAACTTTGTATTCTTGAAGGTACATGCTCAAGTTCACATTGTTTAATGCTGCAGGTACTGATATTTAACTGCTTTATTTTTTAAATATTCTTTTTTCCACACTGGAGAGAAGATGAAGAAATCCTCTATGATCACATTCAGCAATACACAGTAAAACATACATCTCGCAGTATGCATTTGACCCAGCCATGAGGGAGCAGTGGGCGGCCACTTTTAGGAGCCCGGCAATACCCTGAGCTAGGGTTTCAGGGACTTGCTCAAAGACCCTACGACAAGTAGACCCTGTTGGGACTTTAAAAAGCTACCTTCCGATCTTCCGATTGGGAGACAGCCACTCTAAGCTACAGGAAATGTCATTGTACCTGTGTATAATAGGGTTTTCATTGATTTTGTCCAGTGTTTATGAGCAGATGTTGGCAGTCCGTTAGAGGCTGTTATCGACTAGTGTATGTCTAATGTGTGTACCTGTGCCCCTAGGGCTACGTTGTGGTACTGCAGATGCATATGATTGTTTAGAGAAATATCTGTCATGCATAATTCAACTATGCATAACAATTTCATTAAAAAAATTCTGAAAGGAGGTAGGGGCAAGTTACTATAACGTTTTAATATGAATTGTAGTTTATACAAAAAAAATTTACTTTTAAGTTTTACTTTAATCTTCATATTCTCAGAATTAGAAAAATAATTGATTGAACAAAGTGATGATAAGTGGTTTTAATACAGTGAATTAATTATTTGGTTGACTACTAAATAGCTGCATAGATATGAGTGTTTTAAAAAACTTTCATGAACTAAAAAAAGCAGTCAGAGAGCGCAAACCTCCGCCATGTAGCCTGGGTTTAGGAATAATTCATGCAGATTTCTCCATTAATATCTGAATTATTACCAGCCTCTAAATTTATCTACAACTCCAAGAAACACTCCAGGTATCTTTCAAATACTCGGTAGCCGGTCGTCTTATTCCCCTTCAACTTCAGCGTCTCTGTTCAGCCCACTGAGCCCCAGGCTCAAACCCCAAAGGAACATCACAGGAATCAAAGGAATTTTGAAACTGAGCCCAGGTTGGCTGACTTATCATAAATTCCTCAGGAAACAGTGAAGTGTTCCTACTCAGAGGGATGATGAAGGCAAACCCATACTTTCTAATTTCACTAAAGACCTAATGTAGCACAATTTGCTGACAGAGTTAGTGCTGGCTCTGGTACAGAGCCAGAATTTTTGGTGCATCAAAGAGCAGTTTTAATGGAAAAATTGTTCTTTTAATGTTAAGGCTGAATTTGCAGTTGCATTCGGTAATAAATTGAAATTGTCAAAATGATGGTGTATCATTACCAACTAGCATTCAGTATCAAAGCAAAATCACATCATTGAGATTCTGGTGATTTTCACCTTGACATGTTCCCCTTTTGGTGGGTAATAAAAAAGGATAAATGGATGTGATGTGGCCAATTGCCATTGGGCATTTTGGAAGGATTATAATGAGAACCCGATGGGGCTGGAGCAACACCAGTTATTGTGTGTGTGGTAGGTATAGTAAAAATACTAATAATAGTAATAATAATGATGTATTGGATAATTAATGTCTTCAGGTAATTCAGTATTCTGTTGTTTGGCTATAGAAGCTGAAAGTTATATTATTTGTGAAACAAAAAGTAATTAAACAATTAATTTTAATCGTGCCAGTAGCACAATGTCAAAAAAAAGACAAAATTCAGAAAATGACGGAGGAGCGCCAGGAAACAGCCAAGGGTAGCAAATCTCAAAAATGCATGGTTAAAACCAAGTACCAGTGGCAACACAGAAGAAAGAACAGATAGCTTAGATTTTTCAGTATTTTTGTAGTGGGTTTTCCAGTAAAATTTACGAATTGAGTAGGAGAGGAGAGCAGAGCAGAATATACTAAGGCTAATTGTTGCATCTAAATTTAAGCCTACTTAATAGTTTTGTGGATAGATTGGTTTGTTTATTTATGTAGCGAACAGACTTTTTTAGGTTTCTGTGAAATTTTGGTTGATTTTGAAGAGTTCTTTATTTCAATACCATCAGAAGAATTTAAAGGTATTAATTATCGTCATGTACAAAAATAAACAGATTATTGTTAGAATTTTTGAAAATTCTTACTCCAATATGTCTCTCTCCCTGATCAATTTTTGTACATATATATACTACAAACTAGTGGCATAGAAAACATGCACATTGTGGCATAGTTTCCTTTGTTGTTGCCTGTTTTAGTGATATTCTCAGTGAATACTAAAGAAGAATATTTTCTCTGTGTGAACTAATCCTTTTGTAGGAATCTGTTGAGTTTTAAACAATTGCAGTAGTGTGAAGGACTTAAAATAAGTAAGTAAGTCAGAGATTTGCTACAATATTTAATTATTTTTTATAAATAATCATGACAAGTGCCCTTTTTCTCACTTCAGCCCCTGCCCTCCACATGTCGGTGCACGTTCCCCATGAGCACCTCTTTTTCTGCTTTAACTTGATGTCTCTGTATGTGGAGGAACTAATTATAATGAAATGTTGTGTGTCTAAATGTATGATCTTTATATGATATTGGTAGACACTAGTTATGGTAAAAAAGGATTGAAAAGTATTTTTGAACATAATTGCTGAGCTTTATAATAAACTCTAGCAGACAATTATTACCTGAGAATTATACATGTGGAACAGAGGAATCTGGAGAAAAAACTGCGTCCTCCAGCTGAGTTGAGCGCTATCACCTTGAGCATGAATATTTATGAGCACAAGGCGTGAGGTAGGTAATTAGCAGGGCTAGCTGACTGTGTGGGAGTTGCTCGCATCTGTTTGTGTTGTAGTGTCAAAAGAAATGGGAGCTCCAGTTGTCAGGCAATAACTCAACTTTGTCTGTGATTATAAAAGCATTTTGAGTAAATATTTATTATTAATGCATTAACGGTAAATGGACTGTATTTCTACAGCGCTTTTCTAGTCTGCTTGATTACTCAAAATACTATTACAATACAAGTCAGCATTCACACTTACATTCATACAGTGATGATAGAGCCTGCCATGTAAAGCGCCACATGCTCATCAGGAGAAGTAACCATTCACGCCATCATTCACACACCAATGGAACAGCCATTTGGGGCAACTCGGGGTTCAGTATCTTTCTCAAGGACACTTCAACTTGTGAACTGCAGTGGCTGGGGATTGAACTACCGACCACCAGATAAGTGAACAACCGCGCTACCAACTGGGCCACCGTCGCCAACGTTAATGGGATAACAAAGCTTAAAAAGTGATCAAGAGGCCAAGTGCCCTGGCTCTTAAAATTTAGGGGTATCTACTTGAATAAATGGAAACTATTATTCATAACTGGGTATTTAATGTATAATGTGCTGAAAAAAAAAAAAAAATTCTAATCTCTTCTAATGCCTTTATATATCCAGAGGGGGGTTCCCGTCCATGTAGGCTGTCATGTTGCCCTGTCAATGTACAGTAAAAAAGAAAGAAGGAAAATGGATATATTTAATACTGGCCCCAGAGAGGACTTTGAAGAAAGATGATGAAGAAATGCTTCTCAAAGTTTTTGCTAACTAACTATTTATTTTCAATTTTCAGCTCAGTTGGTGAGGGACGGCTACATAGGGTGGGAGCATCTCATTGCAGGACCTCTACCTGACACTGGCCTTCTGCCCTTCCGGCACATTGTCTCCATGTTGCTGGACCACAGCTAACTCTGGGTTGGCTTTGAAAGATGAAGGTGGTTAGAAGCTCAATGGCCCCTGACCAAACCTTGCCGCTTCCTAGGGTTGTGGACCAAGTGCTCGCAGATGGAACAGGGACTTGGCCTGAGCGGACCACTTCCCAAATTAAGAGATTTTAAAACATATGAAATAATACTCGGTTATGACAGTATTTCCAAAAATGATAACCAGTGTAGTCTACCGGTAGTGCAGATAATCATGAAATGGTTTCTGTTGGCAGCATTTGAGCACGAACTTGACACACACCATGACTTTAAGTGATCCGCACATACAGACAGGTGCAAAGACGTTCACGTTCACTGACTGAGCTGTGTGTGTTCTGTACCTGAAGAGGTGTCGGGTGTTGGTCCACCGGAGCGATCAGCACCACCAGTTCATGGTCGATGCTCAAGTAACCGAAAACATCGCACTGTGGCACAGAGACATGAAGCCTCAGGATCTGCAGGACGTCATGGACAGTCACCGGCTGGTTCTTGTTCAGCTGCAGTTGAGATCAATGTTCAGACAGAGGGTAGATGGTGTTTAATCTTTATGTCAAAATCTGATTAAACAAAACATAATTAAAAGTTTTCAACTATCAGTGAGGAAATACCTGTTAATTTGACAAATTAAGAAGAATACATAATGCTGTTTTAATGAATTTATGGTGCATATAATATTGTGATAATAATAATTTTAATAAAGTCAAGTGGACGGGATAAGGGCACCACCAGGGATTACCAGATCGAGTCAGCAGAGTCAGTCTAGCAGAACCGAGCTACAAGCTGCAGCCATAAGTCTTCTGAAACCCAAATAGATTTTTTTGAACTTGTTTATTTTGTTTTGACTTGCAGACAGTATGGACTGTGATTTTTTGGGGGTGTTTGTGACACCGGTGTTGTGAAAAATGATCCAGCTAAACGTGACCCGCATCTTGAAACGTCCATCTTATTTAATAGCATATTCTGTATCAGAGATACCTAATCCATATACAAGGAGTTGTGCCTTTACACTGGACTCATTTATTGATTAATCACATAACGCAACCCTTTGGGGATATAAGGCAAATCTATCATCAGGCTGTGTTAAGAAATATCTGACTTCCCTCCAGCTGACCCAGAATGCTGCTGCACGTGTGCTGACCAGAACCAGGACAAGACAATATATCTCTCCAATATTAGCACTGCATTGGCTCTCAGTAAAATCTAAAATCAAAATTCAAAATCCTTCTGCTCAAGATCAAAATCCTTAATGGTCAAGCACCTATGCCTTAAAGAGCTCATAGTTGCCTTTTACCTAACTAGAGCATGAGACCTAGTGTGTCAAAAAGTATGACTGGAACCAGAGCCTTCAGCTATTAGGCTTCACAATTTGAAACATCTCCGGGTCTCGGTTCGGGGGGCAGACACCCCTCTACATTTAAGCGCAGGCTTAAAACCTTCCTTTTTGATAAATCTCCAAATTAAGGCTAATTAATGCTAACTCAGGCTAGCTGTCAGCTATGCTGCAATACATTTTGAGTGCTATTGGATTTCTCATGATGCAATGAGCTTCTCCCTCCCCATGTCTCTCCTTCTTTCTACATCCATCTCTCATTAATACATGATGCATACTTGACTTCTTCCCTGGAATCCTTGGGCTTTCTCAACCTGCAGGGTCATATAGAACATGGATGGAACTACTGCTGTGGATCTGGTTGATGGCCACTGATAATTTGGTCACCTCTCTCACCTTGCCGCCTCTCTCTCACAACACACGCGGTCTAGGCAGAAGGCTGTCCACCTTGGGCTGGGATCTGCTTGGAGTATCTTCCTGTTTAAATGCCATTTTTTCTCACTGCTGTCGCCAAGCTCTTGCTCATGTGGTAATAATAATAATAATAATAATAATACATTTAATTTATAACGCACTTTACATTTGGATCAAGTCTCAAAGTGCTACAAAGTAAAAGCAGATAAAAGCATCAATAAAAAATAAAATAATAACTATATAAAAACACCAAAAAGCAGCAATGTTAATTAAAGTTATAGGTTCTGCTAAAAAGGAAAGTTTTAAGTCCTTTTTTAAATGTGTCAGTCGTCTGTGGAGCCCTCAGATGGTCAGGGAGGGCATTCCACAGACGAGGGGCAGCAGAACAGAAGGCCCGATCACCCATGGTGATGAGCTTAGTCCGGGTAAGGGATCTATTGAGGTCAGTGGGGTGAGTAGTTCTTTTAGGTAGGGGGGTGCATTGCCATTATTGTAATGCGCTATCTCTGTAAAGAGTGCGTGCAAGAACCGCTCTGTTTATGAGGTGTCTTTAGATCCATTTTGTTATATTCGCTATATAAATAAAAGAGAACCGAACCAAAGTAACCGTTGGCCTATTAACCGACTAAACATTTTATTTGCAGATCAGTTAAACACTACGTGCTTACAATAAAGCCGGTGTATGATGTATGGGTGTATACTTATATATGTATGTATACTATACTATATTTCATGTTTCATGAAGACCCCTTACTTTAGAAATTTTGAAACTTTAGCACTTAACCCTGAAGTCCCGCCTCCATGACTAATCTCCAGTATACTAATAGCGGTTGGAGAACAATCCTTTGGTCATATATGAATTGATATATGCTCCTAAAATGAACAAGGAGAAGAGAAGGGGGTTCATATAAACAGGGCAAAGGGGCTCTCGGCAGGTTGAGCTGTAGCTAACAGTGTTCACCCTCCAGTATCTTAGCAGCAGCAGATCCAATCAGCTCTGCTTGTATTTGGTATTAACAGGCTTACTGCTCACTGTTACTATGATGGAGCTGAGCTGAGTAACAGCCAAAGAGACTTTAGTTGTACAATTAAGCTGATCAGAATAAGATGCCAGGGGGACTTATTAGCAACCAACATGTCAGCATTTAGGCGTAAGCCGGCTTCAGGCTTTTCAGCTGTTTAGCAGGCTCCGCCGACATCCAGAGAGACTGAGAAGAAACTCTGTCCATGAATGTTAAATCAGCCCCGGAAACATTCCCAACAGCCACACAAGAAACACTGACAGGTGATTAATTAAAAATCATGTAAAAGATACATTTTTGTGTTCTTTTGGAAGAAGCCCCGATACAACAATGATGAAAATATTTGTGTCTTTTAATCGGTACAGAAAAAAGCACCTCCTGTTTCCTGTGACTGATGATCCGGTTGTTTAATATTCCCTGGATGAATGCATCCAAAGCATTAAAAACTCCTGCCTATGACTGTGTACGCCCCCCTTTTCCACAAAAACAGCTCTGACCCATTGGGGCGTTGACTCCACCAGACCACTGACGGTAAGTTGTGGTATCAGACACAAGACATTAACAGCAGATCCTTTATGTCCTGGATAATGGTAGGTGGTGCTTTCTTGAATTGGACTTGTCTGTCCGAGACATCCCACAGATCCTGGACTGGATTGAAATCTGGAGGATTTGGAGGTCAAGTTAACAGCTTGAAAATGTTGCTGTGTTTGTCAAACAATTGCTGAATTTCTTTTGCAATGTTGCACGAAGCATTATTCTCCCATATTCCATGATACTATCTTTTCCACGGTTAACAGACACACATGCATCTGGCCATAGGTTAAATGTTAAAAGAAATGTGATCCATCACACCAGGTCATCTTCTTTCATTGCTCTATGATCCAGCTCTGATGCTGAAGTGCCCATTGTAGGAGCTTTCCGATGTGGCATCAATGAGCCTTGAGAAGCCATGATATTGTTGATGGCTCATTAGTTGTCCTTCCTTAGATCACTTTAATAGCTTCTACCCACTGAAGTACAGGAAAACCCAACAAGACCTGAAATTCTTAAGATACTATGACCCAGTCATATAGCCATCTCATTTTGTCAAAGTTGCTCTGATGCTTGTCCGTTTTTCCTCCTTCCAACTCATCAACTTCAGGAACAAAAAAATGTTCACCTGCTGCATAATGTATTCACTGACAGTTAATAATAATAATAATAATAATACATTTAATTTATAATGCACTTTACATTTGGATCAAATCTCAAAGTGCTACAAAGCGAAAGCAGATAAAAGCATCAATAAAAAATAAAATAATAACTATATAAAAACATGACCAAAAAGCAGCAATGTTAATTAAGGTTATAGGTTCTGCTAAAAAGGAAAGTTTTAAGTCCTTTTTTAAATGTGTCAGTCGTCTGTGGAG